>JAGGAV010015824.1:0-18941 GCA_017657295.1 Termitomyces sp. DKA64
CAGTAGAGCAAAATTATGAGATCCATGACAAGGAGATGCTGGCCATCATCCAGTCCTTTGAGGAGTGGCAGCATTTCCTGGAGGGTGCATGGCATAAGTTCAAGGTTTGGATGGATCACAAGAACCTCAAGTACTTCCAGATGGCCAAGAAGCTGGACTGCTGACAGGCCTGGTGGTCCCTCTACCTAGCCAACTTTGACTTTTCACTGCACCACAAGCCAGGCCAGAGTATGGGGAAGCCAGACACCCTGTCCTGGAGAGCAGACCACAGCACCAGAGGGGATGACAACAGTAACATTGTGCTCCTCTGGCCTGAACTGTTCATGATCTGAACTATGGAAGGTCTAGTCATCAAAGGCACAGAGGTAGACATCCTCCAGGACATCTGATGTGGAAACTGAGACAGTCAGCAGGAGGAGCTCATTGCTCAGGCAGCCTGGGCACTGAAATCAGGATGCACCATCAGTGCCAAATCTGTTTGCACAGACAAATGGGCCCTTTGCAAGGGGCTCCTGACCTTCTAGGACCACATCTACATGCCCAACAACCTGGAGCTCTGCCAGAGGATTGTAGAGCAGCACCATGACTCTTAGATTGCAGGACATCCTGGCTAATGGAAGACATTGGAGCTAGTGTCCTGGAACTACTGGTGGCCCCAGATGTTCCAGTATATTGGGTCCTACACTAGTACATGCAATCTCTGCCTCTGGATCAAGCCCCAACATCATCTCCCCTCCAGACAGATCCATCCCCTACCCATCCCCACAGAACAATGGAGCATTGCCTTGGTGGACTTCATTGTAGAGCTCCCTGATGCTCATGGGTATGATGCCATCATGATAGTGGTGGACCTGTGCAGCAAGCAAGCTCACTTCATCCCCACTCACACCACTTGCTCCACCATGGGCACCACTAACCTGTACCAGAAGAATGTCTGGAAGCTCCACAGCCTCTCCAACACCTATGTGTCCAACCAGGGTCTGCAGTTCATAGTGGACTTCACCAGGGAGCTCTACCAACTCCTTAACATGAAGCTTCATACCTCCACTGCCTATCACCTGCAAGTCCAATGGCCAGACCAAATGCATAGATTAAAAGCTTGAGCAGTACCCCTGCCTCTTCTGCAACAAGCATCAGGACAACTGAGATGAACTCCTCCCTAATGCCAAGTTCCAGTACAACAACCACATTTACATGGCCAGTCAAGTTTTGCCCTTCTTCCTGGACACCAGACATTACCTGCACATGGGCTTCAAACCCTGGGCCCAACCTTCAGAGAATGAAGCCATGAATGAGTTTGTGGATTGGATGAAGATCATACAGGAGGAAGCCTGGATAGCTCTGGCAAAGGCAAAGGACAACATGGCACAATATCATGACTGTGGAAGAATCCTGGCACCCAAGTACCAGCCCAGAGATTGAATCTACCTGGACACATCCAATATTACAACCACCTGACCATCAAAAAAGCTCTCACACCATCTAGTAAGACTCTTCATGCTAGAATGGCAGGTAGGGCCCCTAGCTTACCAACTCCAGCTCCTCACAGGAATGTGCCAGCTTCATCCAGTATTCAATGTGGTCAAGCTAACACCAGCCCCAGCAGACCTTATTCTGGGGTGATGCTCAGCACCCTTGCCACTTCTGGTGGTGGTCAATAACAATGAGGAGTATGAGGTGGAGAAGATCCTGGATAGTCATCTATTCTGGCAGCAGCTACAATACAAGGTGAAGTGGAAGGGCTATGGAATTGAGGACATCTCCTGGGAACCCTGAGAGAATGTGCACATGCCAGAACCTGTTAAGGAGTTCCACCAGAGGAACCCAGACACACCCCAAGCCATTCAGGGAATCTATCCCATCTCACCAGTGGACCAGGCAATCCAGAACTTCTTCTACCCTGCATGTCAAGATGCTGCACACTAGAGAGGGGGCAATGTCAGGGACTTCCATTTCTGACCTCCATGCCTGACTTATGCTGACTCTCCTCAACCCACTTCCCTTCCCCCCAGAACTTGCCATACTTCCTTGTTGAGCAATTTCCTGAGGTTAGGGTTAGCTCTGATTGTCTATATAGTTGTTCCCACACCTCTGCCACCTGCTGATGTGCTGCACCAAGCAGCAGAGATCCTTAGACTTGTTCTCTTTGAATTCCCCTCTGCTAGTTGATTAGTTACTATTTGTATCATTGGTTACCTTTCTAATATACTTCAGATTCCCCTCTGCTAGCTGGATTCCTTAGCTGCTGCTTCCAGAGGTTGCCCTTACACACAGGAGGTGGCCTCACCTAGTTACACTGTGGCAATGCAACAGTTGCCAATGTGGGGATGCAATGTGCCCCCACAATAAGGTGGATTGGGTAGAGGATGTGGGGGGCCTAGGGCACCCCCAGCAAACTTTGGACACTCAGTGTCAGGGGACCTCTATTTCTGACTGCCATGCCTGACCTACACAACTCTCCTTGACCAACTCCCCTCCCCTGAGGCTCACTCAACATCTCCAGGGCATTCTCCAGATCCCTGGAGATCTCTGGAGGTCATTTTCCCCTTCAGGAAGCCCCTGGAGCTTGCTGTGATCCCTTGTCAAGCACTTTCCTAAGGTTAGGGTTAGCTCCAGTTCTTGTACAGTCATTTCCATGCCTCTGCTGCCAGCTGATGCACTGCACTGAGCAGTGGGGATCCTGAGACTTGTTCTCCTTGGATTCCCCTCTGCTAGGTGATTAAATACTGTTTGTATTGTCAGTTACTGTTTCTAATATACTTCAGATTCCCCTCTGCTAGCTGTGTGATTTAGCCATTGCTCCTAGAAGTTGCCCTTACACTCAGGGATTGCACAACCAGTGTGGTTGCATGAGTTCCATCAGTATGTGGTGCCACAGTATTCTGTGGCCCCACTGCCAGTGGCTGGACCCAGCCAAGCAATGGGCACAGCAGGTCAATGATGACCTGCCACTATGTTGTCACAAGTAGGGATCTTGGTTCCTGCTTACAACTACCCTGATGCAATGGAGGTGGACAAGGAGGGGCCTGAGTCTATCACAGCTATGATGGAGATGCTTTTCCCTCCACAGCAGGCATACCCACCACTGCCCACCATGGTGTGTCCTCCAGATGCACCCTCACCATCATCAGATACAGCAGGGTGACTGAAGGTCACCTCTGGAAGCAAAGGGAAGCAGAGGGCAATGCCTAAAATGTCATCAACTACACTGGCAATGGAGGGTGAGTCTTCATTGACTGCTTGGAAGATGGTTGAGCAACACTTTACTGCCAAAGAGAAGGGCAAGGGAAAGGCTAAAGAGCCCAAGCCCTCAACTATGGCAGATGAGCAGATTGCCCACCTGCTCCAGCAGTTACACAACACCAGAGTGCCAGAGGATGTTGGCACCAATGTCCTTGATAACCTAGTAGTGCAGCTTGCACTGTCTCAAGTTCTTAATGAACTTGGTTTAGTTCACAACCAAAGAGATGAAACCTGCTTGGACCTCTTTCAATCAGCTTTGGGGAAGTGAGTAGCTTCCCCTCCTAACCCTCCAGAGGCAAAGAAGGCTTGAATTGGGCCTTCTAGGCCTTCCAAGGGTGGTTCAGTACAGAGGGCACCCTTGGTGCCCTATAACAATATTGTGCTGACTGGCAAGGATCAGCTGATGGACATGTGCCCAGACCTTGTGGTGCCCCAGGCCACAGCTGGACCATTGAGGCCAGTGACAATCAAGGCTGGCTTGGCAAAGCCAGCCATGACAGCTCTCCAGGGCAACAACCCAACAGTTGTCACCACCCTGATCACCTATTCCCACAAATGTGCTGCAGGGATCAGAGGTGGGAGTAATTGAGGTCCTTGAACTGAGGACCTACATGTTCCCAAAGTTCCTGCCCCACAAGCACATTCCACCCATGCAATGGGATTTGCATGACAAAGAATTCTTCATCACCCAACAAGGGCAAGCCTCAGAATTGGAAAGCAATTATGAGGGCAATGCCATGCTGTCCAAGCAGTGTATCTTGGACAGTGATTCAGATGATGATGATGCACAGCATCATTGCAAAAGCAAGCACAATGCTAATGCCAAACAGCTGTTAGCTCTAGACACTGAGGAGGCCAAGAAGGACCTTCAGCATCTTAACAACAAAGTGCCTTGCCATCTTCCAGATGGCTGGGAGCTGTCAAGATCTGAGGGTGCTGCAATGACTTCCAGGGTGTGCTGCCACCCCAACTACTATTGGTCCCCAACAACCAATGCTGTCTTTATTGGTGATGAGGCACTTATCACCTGATCTTTCAAAATGGTGGGGATTTTGCACTTATCCCCATGATATGAAAGCTATATTGATGGCCTCCTTGAGGGATGCCCATGAACCCAGAGCAGTTGTGACTGCTGCTTTGGATCATTCACAAGCATAATGCTCATATTACTATGAGGGAGAGAATACATGCTGCTCTCCTTATTCAGGAGTTCCACCAGATCTCCTACTATACTGTACCAGACCAGCAGGACTGCACCATGCAGCAGGTCCTGGAGTTGACCCCAGAGGAGCTAGCCATTTCTCCACCAAAGGGGGACCATCACTGGCAACTGGTCCCCTTGCCTTCACTGTCAATGGCCATGCTTGGCCATACTGACAATAACACCTGTGGGGTGGGACTTAATCAAGTTCCAATTGAATGGGAATTGATGTGTGGGCACAATACATTATGCACCATGGCCACCCAGGTTCCCAGAATCTGTAACCAGGTGTGGATATTGATGCATCATTACATGTGGACCAATGATTGGTCTTTGGCTATGTATTAGGTCAGGCATTGGCATCAACCTCACATCATGCTAGAATGGCCTACATGCAGCTGTTTGCAATGGTAGTAGCTCAGCCCTGTCTCCATTGAGATGCAGTCAATAGCTACTGCAGTTCTGCCCCTACACATTCACTTTGTGTAGCCTACAAGTGTTGCCTGTGCAAATACCCAATCTCAGCAAAACAGAGGTCATATGTCACTCCTCACAAACCATGTGCCACCTGCCTGGGTGAATCATGCATATACCTATGATATAAGCTATTTGGATCATGACTGGTCAGGTAGTGCAATGCACATAGACCTATTCTCACAGGTCAACAATGAATGCCATTGTTAACTCCAGTCCATAGGTGAAGCCCCCCATTTAGTGGGGTACAATGGGTGGTATGCCCCCACCAATGATGACAGGGAGCACTTCGGAGTACTCCTCCAACTTTATAAGAGCTGTGGAAACTTCCCACTGCACACAGCTGAATGGCTGTGCTATGGGGAGTCTCCCATTTTTACCCATCTGCTGCACCATTCAGCAGCAGTGGTGGATGCTGCCCTGGCTGAGGCAGAGGAGCCCCTATCTGTGGCTCCTACACTGAGTGCCCCATCAATTGAGGTAGGGCCCTTGTCATCAATGGTAGAAGTGACCCCCACTCCAGCTGTGAGCTTTGGTGCATCCTCTCAGGTTGCACTAACTGAAGAGTCCATGGTATTGGAATATGCCAGAGAATCTTCAGCTCTCGCTGAGACCAGCCCAGAGATGACTCCCTGACCCTTCTGAGATGGCTGTAGCAGCTAATGCTGCTACCCCAGTTGTTCCCAAAGCTGGAGCTAGTGGCTCCAGTGATACAGCTAATGCTGTAACAGGGTGCTGGGCTGCCATAGCAAGCAGCAAAGAAGCTGCATCTTTGCAAATGGATGAGCAAGCAGGATGAACTGTTAATAGCAGTTCATAATGACTATTACTATCAAGTGTGCTGAGTGCCCTGATTTCCTTCCTGATGCATGAGTGGGCAATGTGTTGGGCTATCCTAATGCTCATCATACATCATGTAGGCCTTTGAGGCCTACACTCTTATCAATGTAGGAGCCCAACATAGGGCCCCAGTGCCAACTCACAGGTGGGATGCCATATCCCACCCCCTTTTCTTTTGTCTGGTTGCATTCTTTACTTAGTCATGAGTCCATTGATGGACTCATAAGGGGGGTATGTAATGGATTGTCCATTACTGTATTAATTATTAGTATTCCTACTGTCTCACAGTAGCCTCACATGATGCTACCTATAAAATACTAGTGATGTACTTATGTAAGGCAGCACCTTACTTCATACTTCATAGACAGACTATTCACTGGTTTTGTGTTATGGAGTGTAAACCATAAGCTGTGCACATCATAACAGAAATGTTACAGTATGACTTCTGGATCATTGTCAATCAGAATATTTCTGCCAAATAATATCTGTTGATATTGTTCCCACATTGTGGCTGCAATTGAGTCCCTAAGCTGGCAGCCTTCCACTTTTCTTTTTTCAGTAAGTCTAGTGCTAGCTGTAGTGCTTTGAGAAGATTTAAGTAATGAAGTGCACTCCAGAAGATGAATTGTACACATCCCTGTTAATGCCAAATTCTTATTAAGAATGATGTTATGTAGTAAAGCTAATGCTGCAGGTACACCAGCTTGTATAGCCATACTGAACTTTGATGGTAATGCCAATATATGTAGCCTAGTGCTTCTTGACAAAATCAGAAATCTGTTCAATGACACTGTGCTTGAGCATGGCACAAATGAAAGAGCTTTTCTTTATGATGTGGTTATTTATGGGTTGCTCCCCATTCTATGTGATACAATATAGAGTGGGGAGAATCTTGTACCTCCAAGAGAATGATATCCAAGTGGAACATGTAGATCATTGATGTGGGCATCTGAGTATAAAAGAAGTCATTAACAGAACTTTCCTAGCCCATAACAAGTAATAGAAGCACATAGGAAGTGAACATATAACAAGAATACTTCGAGAGAGAACACCCTCATGATCACAGGCATTGGTTCTATCTTTGGATGATGGAGATGCTGCAATATGAGATCCATCCATGGTCCAAAGACACTTTCCAAAGAATGGCCACAACTTTGTACTCCACCTTATATATTGAGGAGGGTCCATTGTTTTGGGAGATGTTGTAGATGGCAACTTGATATATTATTTAGTGTAAACCTCTGATGAAGAAAAAGCTGTGAACATCCTTTGAAAGTATCTAATCATACCAATGAGATGCTGATTATATGCTGCTGACCAATTCAGTAATTATACCTTGAAATTGTGACACTCAGACCAGTAGCACACATGTATAAAAAGATTGCCAACTGCTCCTTGACTGTGACACCATTTCTGTGATCCTCATGACCCATGCTTCAAAACTGAACAACAGGTGTTGTGAATACATACATTCAGATGCCAAGCTCAGTCTATATGCAGTTTGTTTGGCCCCAGATAAGTTTCCAGACCCAATCTTTGCCTGGAAGCTTTGAGGTATGATACGGTTGTGGCCAGTAGTTGGAGGATATATATACAGTGCTATAGTGGTTTGAACAAGATGTATGACAACAGCAGCCCTCTGATGTCAGTGCTGAATGTATTTTTCTCCTCCACCAAGCTCATTTGTCATTGCATAATGGACAAAATAGATGGACAGATAACATCTATCCAAGAGTTCCAATTGTGTTCAAAACCGAACGGACTCTAATTTTTTTACCCAGTCTAAAATTGAAAATTGACCCCGGCCATGACATGCCTGTACAGGGCTGCCTCTAAGTGTTTTACACTGTAGGACTTTGAAATGTGTCACTATCATGCTGCATGGCATTGAGACGGTTTTGGCATGCATTCAGACATAAGTACATTAGAATTTCGAGACGGCCGGGCGACCAAAACTTCGCATTGAACGGGTAGTGGCCATGCGGATGCAAAGGCTGTTTGCTTATCATTTCCCACACAGAGTCAAACCTTAGTATGGCTAAATAATTAGATTACATAATAGATCCACTTGGCTGAAACTTTAAAGTTCGCGCTTGAATTTCCTGGTCAACCCGATGCGTCGAACAGTAAAGCGGGAAAAAATCTAAACTTGACGTGAGAAAGTCGGTTATGTCCACTAACCTCAAAGGGTCGATTCTGAGAGAACAATACTGGTTCTTGTGAGATAGAATTTCGGGTCCATGATGTAGCTCACTTCCTGTCCATCATCTGATGTTATTCTTCGTGACGACCTCCAGGTGCTTCCAAATGGCTCGAATCTCCGGCACCGGAGCCTCACGCGCTCACGTTTAGTGCTTGCCACTACTCGTCGTTCACTGTTGTCTCCGCTGCTTCCCCGCTAACATCTTCGCTACCAATACGGTATACCTTCTGTATCTGTAATGAACTCCTTGACAACGCGATATGCGAATTCTCTGATGTGCTGTATACAGGGGAAAAGGATAGTATGGTATGGTCGTGGACATCAATACACATGTGATTTCGAAAAGTCGGAATAAGACTACCCGTATTCACTCGACATCGAAGGCTTACTGCTTAATTACCAAGTACGTATAGGTCTATCTTGACCACAGTCCCGGGCTTGTCGCCCACTGGTCGAGTATGGAGCGTTGTGATCTCGACTTTGACGACTCAGCGCCAGTGGTACACCGAAGAGGTAAACATCATTGAGCTCGATACGGTCAATTTTCTTCCGGGCGAAATTTTCTGTCAATTTCTCGGAAGTCCTGTTTCCAAAAGACCACATGACATCAGCCAACGTAATTTAAAACGGTGGGGCGTCAAAACTGCGGGTGTAACGACGTTAGATCGCATCAAGGGGTCTGAATATAAATATGAATGCCTGTGTTTTGAGCTCTCACAATCTAGATATTGCTCCTGATGAACGATCCCGTAGTTTTACCCCGCATGTCAAGCACTAGCCAATTGACTGTCAGTATCATTCTTGTTGCACTTTTGAGCTTGTACGCTTGGCGCTCCAACTCGAAGAGTGGTCGCGTCTTACCTCCTGGTCCGACTGGGATTCCACTGCTTGGGAATCTCTTACAAGTGCCCAAGAAGGTATGTCTTTTGTCTGCCACACTGAATACCAGGAGTTCAACGAGACCTCGCAATGCTTAATAGCACCTTGCAACGTACTTCAGGAGCCTCCTTGAACAGTATGGAGGTCTTGTATCATTGAACTTGGCAGGCTGGGTAGGACGTCACTCCTGTTCAAAAGTCAATATCACCTGAACATCTTGATAGACTGTCATTTTGATTGGGGAAATGAAAGTGGCCAAAACTCTCCTAGAAAAACACTCTGCCAAGCATTCGTCGCGACCAAATTGGTATTATCTTGTGTGGCATTGTCTACTACATTGCTCTAGAACTCTTCATCATTGTTAATTTCAGCGTAATCACGTCGACCCTATGAACGATTTCTGGGCTTTAAGCGAGGAGCACTCCGAAGCGCGCTTGATAGGTCGCAAATTGACAAATAACGTCATGTCCGTCGTAAAAACGGGGAAAACAGAGTTGCTTCAAGAATTTGAAGCTGTTCTGAATATCCAGCATCTCCTCGACGATTGCGGGAAAAACTGGTTTCACCACATCGAAAGGTAGTCTGTCTATTCTCGTGAAAGAGTCGTTGAGCTCATCAATCATTGCATTTCTCAGAGTTGGATCGAGTACAGTACTCACAGCAGCATTTGGCCTTCACTGTCCAACTGGACACGAAACGGAACTTAAAGAGATCCTTGCCGTGAGTATATTGTAATTATCTATGTGGACTCCTGTAATCATCACAGATCACCAGACCTTCGCTGAGATAGTCTACCTTACGGTTCCTACTGCTAGTATAACTAATTTTCTCCCCTTGCTGGACTTGATACCTGGTCCAATGTCATGGCGAACACGTGCGCGAACATTTCGGGATAGACACGATGCACTCTACGAGAAACTGATAGATCATTCTATGAGACGCAATTCATCTGGCATGGAAACGTATGTCTCTTGCTCTCTTACTATGACCAAGTTCACCAAGTTTACCAACAACCATGACTCACAGATGGGCTGCTACCTTTGCAGGTAAAGATAGACCTGAGGGGGATCAGCGTCGCTTGATGAGACAATTTGCAGCGGTGAACGATACCCTATTATCACTTATTCCATCGATGTAACTAATCAAACGTCAGGCCGCCATTGATACGGTAAATTCTCTGTGAATGTTTCTTTGCCCCGTCGATTTTCACACCAGATCAGACTACAGCGGCTCTCCAGACCTTTGTCCTTGCTTGCATACGTTATCCCGAGTGGGTTGCGACAGCGCAAGAAGAGATCGATACTATTGTGGGACCTAATCGCTTGCCTTCCTTCAAAGATCGACCTTTTCTTCCCTATATAGAGGCTGTTGTTCGGGGTATGTCATAATCTGGTCCTTTGAACGTCCTCTTACACCGACTTCTTGACAGAAACTCTCCGTTGGCGCCCTGCAAGCATGTTTAATGCGTCTCAGATGCACGTTCAAGAGGCTGACTTCGAAAGTAGTTCGGTTGGGCTTACCGCATTCGTCAAATGCCGACGACACGATTTACTATAATGGACAAGAATACTTCATTCCCAAGGACAGTATCATCTTTCCGGTTACGTGGTAAGTAAGCTACTCGATACTCACTTAACATTTGATGTTAAATTATCAATCAACCTCAGGGCAATTGAGCATGATCAGGTGGAATTTGAGGACCAGGATCGATTCTTGCCTGAACGCTTCCTCGACTCTGAAGGTCAGTTGAAGCCAGATTACGAGACAAGTGCCTTCGGCTTTGGCCGACGTGGTTAGCATTTCTATCCCAAATTGGTCCCGCACTATTTTCCCACCTATCAATTGTACAGTGTGTCCAGGCGTTCCATTCGCCGAGCGATCGCTGTGGATAGATATCGTAACAATGTTGTGGACGTTCAATATCTGTGCTTCTAACGAAGCCGATCCCAATACTGGTCTGCCATTCCAATACGACGATAGTGATGCGGGATTCCGCGGAGATGTTGGTGACTAATCTCTCTTGTTTGATCTCGTACTGATTACGAATGTTGGATATAATAAAGCTTACTAATGCACCACTTGAATTCCCGGCAATCTTTGAGCCTCGCTCCCTGCAACGAGTGGAAGTGGCCAGGAGGGAATGGGTAGAGTTCGAGAAGGATTTGAATGTGCTGATGCACGGGACCGCGTAATAGCATCGTATTGAATAAGAGAGGCATCAAAAGGAGCTAGTAATTGTGTATTTACCCCAGCGCCTGTCATCCACAAATGCAATTCTGTCCATTCTCAATATCGAAGTATATCGTCAGCCTACTAATACTCATACAAGATCAGGTCCCAGGATTGGAAATTATATTTATGAACACCTCGAAACCTGTGAACCCCGCCATTTCCAGATGATAAGTACTTAGCAAACGGAAATAATGTATAATTTGTCATGATGGTCACAAAGAGTCACAAGAATGTCTGTCATGTCACTTCTTTCATGTTCTACCTTGGAAAAGGAAAATTTCCATTGTCTTAAGCCTTTTCCATTGAGAAATGTGTGTGCTGGAAATGGCATGACACATTTCCAAGGAAAAAGTATTGGCTGCCAGCAGTGACTGCAAGTTTTGAGCACTGAGTTTCATCCTAACATCACCCCTCACTGTTGATACACATGCCTACAACATGCATCTTTGAATCTTCTGCATTTGGTAACCACATCTTGATAGTGCCAGATCTTAGGTGTTGTCTGCAGAGGAATGAGGTGGCATTGATTTGTTTTGACAGTGTTAGTTCTTAGGCACCATTGAGAGGAATGAGGTGTGCTTGATTATTGGCTGCTGCTGCTGTTTTTGTATGGATGTGTGGGTTGTGGCACCTACTTTCTGTTGCTTGCTTGTCACTACCTTGCCAATGCATGGTGGCCAGTGCCCAGCATAGCAGTAGCAGAACAAAGTGTTGGGAGACAGACATTCTACTAAGCTGCATGGCTTAGTGGAATGTCTTTGAACATAAAGTTAACCCAACTCATCCAGTTGGTGGATGCCCCCCTCTGTCCTGAAATTGCCAGGGTTGGTAACCATGTGCTAGTGATGTTTCTTCCCAACCCCTATCAAATCTGGGCTTGAAGTTCATGCTAGGATATTGCCACTACTGGTTTTTTTTTCCTCTCAAATTATTGTGCTTCAGCACATAGTGCCATAATACACAGTACTTCTGCTGTAACATCCATGCCCCCCTGCATACATGGAGAATGAGTGGGCCAGCCATCCTAGACTGTTGGCAACCACAGAACTTTTATGAGGCATGGTTGTCAGGGGACTTCCATTTCTAACCTCTGTGCCTGACCTACACTGACTCTCCTCAACCCACTCCCCTCCCCCAAAGCTTGTTCAACACCTCTGGGGCACTCTTCAGATTCCTGGAGATGTCTGGGGGTCATTCTCCTTTTCAGGAAATCCCCAGAACTTGCTGCACTTCCTTGTTGAGCACTTTCCTGAGGTTAGGGTTAGCTCCAGTCATCTATACAGTCATTCCCATGCCTCCACTGCCTGCTGATGCACTGCACCAAGCAGCAGGGATCCTTAGACTTGTTCTCTTCAGATTTCCCTCTGCTAGGTGATTAGTTACTATTTGTATCATCAGTTACCTTTCTAATGTACTTTGGATTCCCCTCTGCTAGTACAGCTGAACAAGTCTCCTAACCCTGGTCTGGAAGCCACTCATAGCCTGCAAGGAATCTCTGAGCCCCCTATCTGTTGCTTCCCCACCAGGTACAAGCACCCACAGAATTCTATGTCTTAGCTTGCCAATCCAGACACTCTCCCAGAGGCCCTGGCCCCTCAGGATGAGGCCTGGACTCACTTGCTACACCTAGAGAGCCAGGTGCAGCTGACCCAATCTTCCCTCACCCATCACATGACTGAACTCTCTACCCTCTGCCAAACTACTGATCTCATTTCCCAATCCCTTCAGGCACTACTAGAGCACCTGCCTCATACTTCCATGCCACCCCTGGCTGCTCCAGTAGTCCCTCCTGTAGCTCCAGTAAACCCCCAAGCACAAATTCCCTGTCCCATGCTCATGGACACATATGATGGCAATTGCTCTGGCAGGGAGCACTTCCTTCAGTCCTGTCTCACCTATATTCACCTCAGCAGAGATGCCTTTGACTCCAATGTGCTGAAGATAACTTGGGTACTCCCATACATGCAGACCAGATGTGCCTCCACCTATGCACTATGGGTGTTTCAATGCCCTGGAGGTGTGGGGAGCTTTGCAGATTGGGCTGCCTTCAAAAAGGACTTCCAGGCAGAGTTCTTCCTGATCAACCCTGCCAAAACTGCTGCCTTAGCACTATGTGACAGGGAGCAGTATGGACAAAGGAAATGGATGCTGGATGAATATATCAACTCCTTCTAGGCATTAGTTGAGCAAGTGGCCTACTCAGGATGGTCTTCAACTGTGCCTCACCTTCCAGGAAGGTCTGCACTCCACACTGCTAGAGCACATCAACAACCTCACCAAGGCCCATCCAGATGATGAGTGGATTGCCTCCTGGTATAAGATGGCACAAGATCAGTGGCAGCTCATGGGGATTCAGCAAGAGCTATGCTGCATGCACCCAACTCACTGCCCAGCTCTGGTCACCAGTCTCCAGTATCTCACTCCTGTACTTCCAGCACTCACCCCTGCTCTGGCCATCCCTACACCATGACCCTTGCTGCTGGGCATTCCTATGGACATGGACACCACCTGACAGCATTGCCCCATGCCACTACTATGCCAGAAATGCAAAAAAACTGGGGCACTTTGCACAACACTGCCTGTTGGGTCTTGAGGTGAGGTATATTACTTCTCCACAGCTGAGCAAGTGGAGCTCCTCCTGCAACTGTTGGCTATAAAGGACACTGCCAGAGGTCTGTCTCCAGACAAGCTGGCACCAGAGTTGACCCTGGAGGAGGATTTTTAGTCAAGCAACAGATGAGATGTATGCCTCCATTGCCAGGTACTAACAGGTTTGCATGTCTGTCAGTAGAAAATGAAATTGCCCTTCCTGATATCAATGATCCTAAGACAGAAGAACCTCAGTCTTCCCCTCCAGACATACAAACACCAACTCTGGACCCCAAGCTGAGCTCCCTAACTCCAGTTAGGTGCCCTGCCTGGGAATGCCAACTGCCCTGGCAGTACATAGTGGCTGCAAACCCTTCCACAAACTCCTTGCACCTCAACATGGAAATGAAGACCATGGACACCCAGCAGACCTGCAGAGTCACTGCCCTCCTGGATAGCAGAGTGACAGAGCTGTTCCTGGACTCAGAGTTTGTGAAGTGCCACAGCCTAACTATGCAGCTGCTTTCCAAGCTCATTCCAGTGTTCAACATTGACAAGATGCCCAATGAAGCAGGGGCCATCAGCTCCATGGTGGATCTTGTCTTCTGCTACTGGAACCATGCTGAGTGTGCTGTTGTGCTGTCTTTGCTGTCACCAGCCTAGGCAAGCAGGACATGATCCTTGGGTTCACCTGGCTCCAGGAGCACAACTACAAAGTAGACTGGGCCCAGGGTGAGGTAACCATGAGCCAGTGCCCCTGCAGGTGTTCTGCCTGCACCACTGAGGTCAAGCAAAAGTGCTGGGCTGAAGTTTGAGAGCATGCAGGCATCTGGACTTGCTGTGCTGGCCATCTCCCCTTTATGGATCCAGACCTTCTGGACCCCCCACCCCTGGTGTCCCCCCATAGAGAGGCCCTCTACAAGGACAACTGGAGCAGTGGCAGAGCCCCAGAGGAGGAACTAGGAGGGGAGTTCAGTGGCCTACACAACCTGGAGTTCCTGGATGATGCAATGGATGTTGGGGACCAGATAGATGCCACCACCCTATGCTCCCTGCCTTCTATCATGGATATCTGGACTAGCCAGACCACCTCCCAGCAGCTGGCCCAGGCATTTGCTGCAAAGTCCACACCCCAGGTGTTCTGGGACATTGTACCACCATATCTCCACACATTTGAGGACATGTTTTCTAAGGCCTCTTTTGACTCACTTCCAGAGCACAAGCAGTGGGACCACACCATTGAATTAATGCTGGACTCCAAGCCTGCAAACTGTAAAGTCTATCCACTAGCACCAAAGGAGCAGGACAAGCTCAATGCCTTCCTGCAGGAGAACCTGGACTCTGGTTGCATCTGCCCCTCCAAATCCCCAATGGCTTTTCCAGTCTTTTTCATCAAAAAGAATAATGGCTCTCTCTGACTGGTCCAGGACTACTGGTTTCTTAATGCCATGACCATGAAGAACCACTATACCCTTCCCCTCATCTCTGAGCTCATCAATAACCTCCAGGGTGTGCAGTACTTCACTAAACTGGATGTCTGGTGAGGCTACAACAATGTACACATCCAGGAGGGAGATGAATGGAAGGCCACCTTCCAGACCAACTGGGGATTGTTCAAACCTTTCATCATGTTCTTTGGACTCACCAACAGCCCAGCCACCTTCAAGACAATGATGAACAATGTAAGGGCAACCTCCAGGAGCAATAGCTAAATCATGCAGCTAGCAGAGGGGAATCTGAAGTATATTAGAACTGGTAATCAATGATACAAATAGTAACCAATCATGTAGTAGAGGGGAATCCAAAGAGAACAAGTCTAAGGATGCCTGCTGCTTGGTGTGGCACATCAGCAGGCAGCAGAGGCATAGGAACAACTGTATAGACAACTGGAGTTGACCAAAGTGCTTGCTGAGGGATCATGGCAAGTTCTGGGAGTCTCTGGAGATCCCTGGGAATCTGTAGAATGCCCTGGAGTTGTCAAATGAGCCTCAGGGAAGTGGACTTGGTTGCAGCAAGTTGGTGTTGGTCAGGGGCAGAGGTTGAAAAAGGAAAGTCCCCTGACATCACTCCTCCTCCAGCATGCAGTGTCTTAATGCATGAGATAGAAGAGGTTCTGGATTGCCTGGTCTGCTGGTGAGAGGAGATAGATTCCTCAAATGGCTTGGGGTGCATCTGGGTGTTGTTGGTGGAACTCCCTGACCAGTCTGGGTGTGTGCATGTTCTCCCAGAGTTCCCAGAAGATGTCCTCAGTACTGTAGCCTTTCCACTTCACCTTGTATTGTAACTACTGCCAGAATAGATGACTATTCAGGATCTCCTCCACCATGTACTCCTCATTGTTGTTGACCACCACCAGAGGTGGTGGGGGTGCCAGGCATTGCCCCAGGATAGGGTCCACTGGTGCCAGAGTTAGCTTGACCATGTTGAATACCAGATGGAGCTGGCACATTCCCATGGGGAGCTGGAGTCAGTAGGCTAGAGGCCCTACCTGTCATTCTACCATGAAGGGTCCTAACAGCCAGTGTGAGAGCTTCTTTGATGGTTGGGTGGTGGTAATATTGGAGGCATCTAGGTAAACTTGATCTCCAAGCTGGTACTTGGGTGCCAGGATTCTTCCACAGTCATAATATCATGCCATGTTGCCCTTTTGCCAGAGCTGCCCAGGCTTCCTCCTGTGCAATCTTCATCCAGTCCACAAACTTGTTCACAGCCCTGCCTAAATGCATATGTTGTTGTAGCCCCATTGGACATCCAATTTAGTTAAGTACTGTGCCCCCCAGAGATTATGATGAGCTTGGAAATGAGGGGAGGGGGTAGTAGTTCTTCACAGTCATGGTGTTAAGAACTTGGTAGTCCTGGACCAGTCAGAGAGAGCCATCCTTCTTCTTGATGAAGAAGACTGGAGAAGCCATTGGGGATTTGGAGGGGCAGACGTGACTGGAGGCCAGGTTCTCCTGCAGGAAGATGTCAAGTTTGTCCTGCTCTCTTGGCACTAGCAGATAGATCTTACAGCTGGCCAGCTTGGAGTCTGGCATTAATTCAATGGTGTGGTCCCACTGCTTGCACTCCAGGAGCAAGTCAAAAGAGGCCTTGACAAACATGTCCTCAAATGCATGGAGATATGGAGGCATGATGTCCTGGAATTCCTAGGGTGCAGAGTTCACAGTGAAGGCCTGGGCCAGTCACTGAGAGGTGGTCTGGCTGGCCCAGATCTCCACAATAGAAGGCAGGGAGGATAGAATGGTGGTATATATCTGGTCTCCAACTTCCACTGCCTTGTCTGAGAATTCCAGGTTGCATGAGCCACTGAACTCCCCTCCTAGATCCTCCTCCAGTGTCCCTCTGCTACTCTGGTCATCCCTGTCAGAGGGCCTCTCTATGGGGGAATGCCAGGGGCAGGGGATTCAGAAGGTCTAGATCTGCAAAGGGGAGATGACTGGCATGGCAAGCCCAAATGGCTGCATGCTCTCAAACCTCAGCCCAGCACTGTTCCTTGACCTTGGTGGCACAGGTGGCACACCTCCAGAGGCACCAACTCATGGTTACCTCACCCAGGCCCAATCTACTTCAGGGTTGTGCTCCCAGAGCCAGGTAAAGCCAAGGATCATATCCTGCTTGCCTAGCCTGGTGATGGCAAAGACCACATGCTCAGCATGGTTCTGGTAGCTGAGGATGAGATCAACTACAGAGTTGATGGCACCTGCTTTGTTGGGCATTCCATTGATATTGGACACCAGAATGGGCTTGGAGAGTGGCTGCATGGTCAGGCAATGGCATTTCATGAACTCTGAATCCAGGAAGAGGCTCATTGCTCCACTATCTGGAAGGGTGGTGACTCAGTGGGCCTGTTGAGTGTCCATGGTCTCAATCTCCACATCAAGGTGTAAGGAGTTTGCAAAGGAGTTTGTGGCTACTACATACTGATGGGGCAGCCAGCATTCCCAGGCAGAGTGGCATGGGTGGAGCCTAGCCAGCTCCAGGGAGCTCAGCTTGGGGTCCAGAGTGGATGCTTGTACATTGAGAGGGGGGTACTGAGGTTCTGTTGTCTTAAGGCCATCAATATTGAGAGAGGCAATTTCATTTTACATTGACAGACAAGTGAACCTGTTAGTACACAGTGGTGGAGGTGTACACCTCATCTGTCACTTGACTAAAAACCCTCCTCCAGGCCTGGGAGGGGGGCACAAGTGCCACTCTCCTCTGGGGTCAACTCTGGTGCCAGCTTGTCCAGTGAGGGATCTCCAGCAGCACCCTTTGTGGCCAACAGTTGCAGGAGGAGCTCCTGCTCAGCCATGGAGAGATAGCATACCTCAAGACCCATTGGGCAGTGTCACACAAAATGCCCCAGTTTCCCGCATCAACTGGCACAGAAACAGTGCAGGGCAGTGCTATTAGGCAGCATTAATGTCCATGGGGATGCCTGGTGGCAAGGGTCATGGTGTGAGGATGACTGGAGCAGGGGCAGGTGCTGGATGTGTGGGAGCAGGGTACCAGAGAGTGGTGGCAGGAGTGGGATGGGAAGTCAGGTGCATGCAGCATAGCTCCCATCAAATCTCCATGAGCTGCCACTGATTCTGGGCCACCTTATACCAAGTGGCAATTCACTCATTGTCTGGATGACCCTCTATGAGGTTGTCAATATGTTCTAGTAATGTAGAGTGCAGGCCATTCCAGAATGTGAGGCACAGTTGGAGACCATTGAGGTAGGCTGCTTGCTCAACTAATGCCTGGAAGGAATTGATATACTTGTCCAGCATCCTTTTCCCTTGCCCTTACTGCTCCTGGTTGTGCAGCACTAATGCAGCAGTTTTGGCAGGGTTGATTGGGAAGAACTCTGCCCAGAAGTCCCTTTCAAAGGCAGCCCAGTCAGCAAAACTTCCAACACCTCCAGGGTGTTGAAACATCTACAGCACATAGGTGGAGGCATGTCTAGTCTCCATGTATGACAGGACCCAAGCTATTTCAGTGTATCAGAGTCAAAGGCATCTCTGCTGAGGTGAATGTAGGTGATGCAGGACTGGAGGAAATGCTCTTTGCCAGACTGATTGCCATTGTATGTGTCTGGAAGCACAGGATGGGGGATTTGCACTTGGGGGTTTACTGGAGCTGCTAGAAGAACTATTGGGGCTGCTGGGGGGGGGGGGGGGGGTTCCTGTGGCTGGGAGTCGCATGAAGGTGGGGGGGCAGGTGCTTTAGCAGTGCTTGAAGGGACTGGGAAATGAGCTTGGGGGGTTGGTGAAGGGTGGAGTGTGATGAGGGGAGGGTGTTGGGGGAGGGAAG
>JAGGAV010015825.1:0-18850 GCA_017657295.1 Termitomyces sp. DKA64
AGTGACAAGTTGCTCCTACAGACCATCCCAATTGCCCCACCAGATGTCCCAAAGGATCTCCACCTCTGCCCCCTCAATGGCTAGGCCTTCCATGGCTTGGATTACAAACAACTCAGGCCAGAGAAGCATGATGTTACTGTTGTCATCTCCCCCAGTGCTATGGTCTGTTCTCCAGGACAGGGCATCGCCAGGCTTGTGGTGCAGCAAGAAGTCAAAGTTGGCTAAGTAGAGGGACCACTGGGCCTGTTGACAATTGAGCTTCTTGGCCATTCAGAAATACTCAAGGTTCTTGTGATTCATCCATACTTCAAACTTATGCCATGCACCCTCTGGGAAATGCTGCCACTCCTTAAAGGACTGGATGATGGCCAGCATCTCCTTGTATTTGACCACATTCAGACTCTTTGAGTAGAAGGCCACCAGATGCCACTTTCTGTCCTGGGATTGTTGTGATAGAACAGCTCCAGTGGCAAAGTTGGAGCTGTCAGCTTCCACTCAGAAGGGGGAGTCATCATCTGGGAAAAGGAGGACAGATCTGGAGGTGATGGCACACTTGAGATTGTCAAAGGCTGTCTGCTCCAGGGACTGCCATCTCTAGGCAGCATCCTTAGCAGTGAGGTTGAACAGTGGTCAGGCATGATAGGAGAAGTCCTGGATGAACCTCCAGTAGAAGTTAGTGAAACCTAAGAAGGCCTGCACTTCCTTCTTGTTCTTGGGCTCTGGCCACTCCATGACACCTGCCACCTTCACCAGATCCATCTCCACAGCTCTGTGCAAGATGATCAACCTGAGATACTTGATTTGGGTCTGCTCAAACTCATACTTCTCTGGTTTGAGATAGAATTGGTGAAGGTGGAGGTGTTCCAAGACAACACACATGACCCAGTGGTGCTCCTCTAGCATTTTAGTGTAAATGAAGATGTCATCAAGGTATATATGCACACTATGCCTTCTGCTATCAGATCCCAGAAGATGTTGTTCATCATTGTCTGGAAGGTGGTGGGGCTGTTGGTGAGTCCAAAGACCATGACAAGAGGTTTGAACAATCCCCAGTTGGTCTGGAAAGTGGCCTTCCACTTGTCTCCCTCCTGGATCTGTATGCTGTTGTAGCCCCACCAGACATCCAACTTGGTGAAGTATTGTGCACCCCAGAGATTGTTGATGAGCTCAGAGATGAGAGGGAGGGGGTAGCAGTTCTTCACTGTCATGGCATTAAGCACCCAGTAGTCCTGGACCAGTTGGAGGGAGCCATCCTTCTTCTTGATGAAGAAGACTGGAGAGGCCATCAGAGATTCAGAGAGGTGGATGTGATTGGAGGCTAAGTTCTCCTATAGGAAGGCATCAAGTTTGTCTTGCTCCTTTGGTGCCAGTGGGTAGACCTTACAGCTGGTGGGCTTGGAGTCCAGTATTAATTTGATGGCATAGTCCCACTGCTTGTGCTCCAGAAGCAAGTCAAACAAGGCCTTGAAGAACACATCCTCAAATGCATGGAGATATGGAGGTACAATGTCCCAGAGCTCCTGGGGTATGGAGTTAGCCACCAAGGCCTGGGCCAGTCACTGAGAGGTGGTCTGGCTGGCCCAGATCTCTGTAATAGAGGGTGGGGACATAGGGTGGTGGTGTATATCCAATTTCCAGTCTCCACTGCTTTGTCTGGGGACTCCAGGTCACATGAGTCACAAAACTCCCCTAACAGATTCTCCTCTGAGGCCCCACCACCACTCTGGTTGTCCTTGTAGAGGGCCTCTCTACAAGGGAACACAAAGGGTGGGGGGTCCAGAAGATCTAGATCTGCAAAGGGGAGATGGCCCACACAGCAAGCCCAAATGGCCACACACTCCTGAGCTTCAGACCAGCACTGTTCCTTGACCTTGGTAGCACAAGTGATGCACCTCCAGGGCATCAGCTCTTAGTCACCTCACCCTGGGCCTAGTCTACTTCAGAGTTGTGCTCCTGAATCCAGGTGAATCCAAGGATCATGTCCTGCTTGCCTAGGCTAGTGATAGCAAAAATGGCCTGCTCCATGTAGTTCCAGTAGCAGAGGATGAGATCAATCACATAGTTGATGGCTCTGGCCTCATTGGGCATTCTGTCAACATTGAACACCAGAATGGGCTGGTGTCAGGTTTTGCTGATCCAGGGGCTCAGCTACACTGGGTGAGTCCCTTACTAGGCAGACATGACATCTACACTCACAATCCCTAGCTCTGATGAGCTCCAGAAGAGTGAAATGAGGTGGGTGAAGGTGATAGTGGTGGTCTGGGGAGGTCCAGAATGCTCCAGTAGATTATATAGAGAAGCAAAGTGATGAGCAAGTGAGGGACAAGCATGGTATGGAGCTTTGGAGTGATAACACAAACTCAGCAGGTCCAAGTTATGAATATGGGGAGTTTTAAAGGGTTTCAGGTGGAAGGGGCTTCCATGGGGAACAGGAGTGGCTGTAGGGTTAACCAGGGAAGTCAAGACAAGGTGAGAGATGGAAACAAGACAAGACAAGACTTAAGAAACAGATGAGAGACTGAAAATGGAAACTGGTAAGATCAAGATTGATAAGATTGAGACAGAGGCAATCAGAAACAATAAGATTTGACAAGACAATACAGAATAAGAGGACAGAGACATGAGAGACATAACAAACACAAGAATGTAGGTAATATCAAGACTACTTAACTATTACTACACTACAGCTTAAGTACTTGTGGGAGAAACTCCTCTGGAACTGTGGGTCTGAGGTTGGATCATGTGGGCAAGTCTCAGGTACAGTTGTTTGGGGTGTCCCAAGACTGGTTAGTTGGGTGGTGGTATTGTCTTGATATGTAATTATAATGCATATGGGGGGAGGGTGGACTTACCTGAACACTAAGGAGATGTCAGAGGAATCACAGAGACTGCCAGGGAAGCATGAGGGTTTTTTGGAGAAGCCTCAGGAGTTGCCAGAGTGGGCACCGGGGGTGGAAAAGTGTCATAGAGGTTGGGGGGTGAGGGGGAATACATTCTAGGCTTACTGGGCAGGTTCAGGGGAGGTCTGGAGTGAGGCAGGGGTTCAGAGACAGGTCATGATAGCTAGGACAGTGGCTGCATAGTCAGGCAGTGGCACCAGACAAACTCTGAGTCCAGGGACAACCCCATGGCACCACTATCTAGGAGGGCAGTGAATCTGTGGGCCTGCTAGGTGTCTGTAGTCTCAATCTCCATGTCAAGGTGCAAGGAGTTTGCTAAGGGGTTCACAGCTACCACATACTGCCAGGGCAGTCAGTGTTCTCAGGTGAGGTGGCACAGACAGGGTTTGACAGGCATTGAGGAGCTTGGCTTAGAGTCCAAAGTTGGTATTTGTACATCTGGAGGGGAGTACTTGTCAGGAGACTGCTCATACTAGACCCTCTGTTTGTTTCCTTTGTTCCAAGCCTGTCTTTCATTGCCATCCTCCCATCTTCTGGTGACAAATACTTTCAACCCAGGGCTATCTTTTGGTTATATTTTAATGTGGTCACATGCCATGAGTCTGGAGATCAAGGCCATTTATGATGCATTTCCATTTTCAATACAATTTCCAGAGTTATGGCAATTTCCAGAGTTTGCACCTTTGGGTTAGGGTTAGAAGTTTTCCTGAAGTGTCACACCTGGCCAGGGAGCTCCTTAGACTTGTTCTCTTTGGATCTCCCTCTGCCAGGTGAGTAATTATGTCTATAGACCCTTGTATAGTGCTGAATAGACTTTGGATCTCCCTCTGCCAGTTGTGTGACTTAGCCACAGCCTCCAGAGGTTGCCTTTACAGTACTGGGGTTCTTTTGTCTTAGGGTCATCAATATTGAGGGAAGCAATTTCATTTTCTATCAACAGACTAGCAAACCAGTTGGTACTTGGCAATGGAGGCATACATTTCATCTGCCACTTGACTAAAAATCCTCCCCCAGACCTAGGAGGGGGGTGCAAGCACCACTCTTCTCTGGGGCCAACTCCAGTGCCAGCTCATCTGGTGAGGGGTCTCCAGCAGCATCTTTCATGGCCAATAGCTGTAGGAGAAGCTTCTCCTGCTCTGCCATAAAGAGGTAACATACCTCAAGACCCAATGGACAGTGCTATGTGAAGTGCCTGGGTTTCTGGCATCTCTAGCACAGCAGCAGCATGGATCAGTGCTGTTGGATGGCATCAACATCCATGGGGATGCTTGGCAGTAAGGGTTGTGGAGCAGAGGGGACTGGAGCAGAGGCAGGTGCTGGGTGTGCAGGGGCAGGGTACTAGAGAGTGGAGATGAGGGCAAGGCAGAGAGTCAGGTATGTGCAGCATAGCTCCCAACAAATCTCCATGAGCTGCCACTGATCTCAGGCCACTTTATACCATGTGACAATCTGTTCATCATCCAGGCAGCCCTCAGCAAGGTTGTCAATGCATTCCAACAGTGCAGGGTGCAAGCCATCCTGGAATGTGAGGCACAGTTGGAGGCCATTGGGGGAGGCCACTTGCTCAACTAGTGCCTAGAAGGAGTTGATATACTCATCCAGCATCTATTTCCCTTGCCCATACTATCCCCAGTTACATAGCACTGAGACTGCAGTTTTGGTGAGGTCAATTGGAAAGAACTCTGCCCAGAAGTCCTTTTCAAAGGCTGTCCAATCCACAAAACTCCCAACACCTCTGGGACATCAGAACATCCAGAGTGTGTAGATGGAGGCATGTCCCATCTTCATGTATGACAAGACCCAGGCTATTTTCAGTGCATCAGAATCAAAAGTGTCCCTACTAAGACTGGAGGAAATGCTCTCCACCAGAGCAGTTGCTGTCATATGCATCTGGGAGCACAGGATGGGAGATATGTGCTTGGGGGGCTATTGGAGCAGCCAGGAAGGCTGCAGGAGCCACCAGGAATGTTCCTGTGGCTGGGGGTGGCACAGAGGTAGGGCTCAGATGCTCTAGTAGTGCCTGGAGAGACTGGGAGATGAGTTCAGTGGTTTGGCAGAAGGTGGAGAGTTTGGTCATGTAATGTGTGAGGGAAGATTGGGTCAATTGCACCTGGTTCTCTAGATGTAGCAAATGAGTCCAGGCCTCATCCTGTGGGGCTGGGGCCTCCAAGGGAGTATCTGGATTGGCAAGCTAAGACATAGAATCTTGTGGGTGCTTAAGCCTGATGGGGAAGTGACAGATAGGGGCTTGGAGATTCCATGCAGGCTATGAGGAGCTTCCAGACTAGGATAGGAGACTTGTTCTGCTGTAAGGGTGACCTCTGGGAGCAACAGCTAAATTATGCAGCTAGCAAAGGGGAATCCAAAGTGTATTAGGACTGTAATCAACAATACAAATGGTAAACTAATCATTTAGCAGAGGGGAATCTGAAGAGAACAAGTCTAAGGATCCCCTCTACTTGGTGCAGTGCATCAATAGGCAGCAGAGGTGTGGAAGCAACTATGTAGGTGACCAGAGATAGCCAAAGTGCTTGACAAGAGATCATGGAGAGTTTTGGGGGTCTCCAGAGATCTCTGGGGACCTGTAAGATGCCCAGGAGCTGTCAAATGAGCCTTGGGGGAGCAGAATTGGGCAAAGAAGGCTGGCATCAGACAGGGGCAGAGCTCAGAAGGGGTGGTCCCCTGACAGAATGCCCCAGAGTCATCAAATGAGCCTCAAGGAGTGGGAATGAGTCAAAGAGAGTTGGCTTAGGTCAGGTGTGGAGGTCTAAAATGGAAGTCCCCTGACAAGAAGGGCTTGGGCCAATCCTATACTCTGCAAGGCAATGTGTAAGTTTCAGTGTCCACATAGTGCAAAGGAAGAAATTATATGCTATAACATTGAGGTTTATGTAAGGGGACAACCCTGTTGAGTAGCCCCAATAGGTAACTCCAACTCTATATGGCCTTAGTCATAGGGATAGCATACTTTGAGCATTGTCAACTGACTGTCCACTAGGCTCCTGCACCTCCAAATAGTATTAGTCAGCCTTTTGTAGTCATCAGACTCTCTTCCTCCTTTTGACATATTATTAGTAATCACTGCTTAGCATACCCAAGCTGCTTACCACATATAGCATTAGTCATAGCATAGCTACAGATGTAGTATATGAGCCTGTAAGCAGAATAAAACATCCTTTGACTGAACAATAGCAGCATTTCTTAGGTCTATATAGTAAACTGACTGTAAAAACCTCCAGTGTCACTTCCTTGCTTAGCTTGCTGTGCTGACCTCCTTGCCCAACTCTTGGTTGCCTTCATTGTAAGGGAACAGCTGTCCCACCCTTGCTGAGCTTAGCCTGTGGGGATTGGCACCTCTATCTAGCCAACTTTTAGGCTGCCTGGCCCTCTTTACTCCCTTGCTATTTTGACTTCCAAGCCCAATGGATATATTATACTTGGCACATGGTGTATTGTTGTCTATCATTGATCCTTCTACTACTGGACCCAATTAGTCAGTAGTTCATAGTCAGCAGCCCCCAGGCTTAGTCATAAGTACTTAGTCCTCCAGTAGTTTTATAGTATAAATAGAGACCTGAGAATAGAATATCCCCAGTCTGGACAATAGCATTACTTTTAGGTTTCTTCACTAACATAACTGTGAGCTCAGCCAGTGCAGCCCCCTTGCCTTCTGTCTCACCCTCCACCTTTGCCTCTGGTTGTTGCTCACCTCTTGCCCACCA
Organism: Termitomyces sp. DKA64; assembly: GCA_017657295.1. NCBI lineage: Eukaryota > Fungi > Basidiomycota > Agaricomycetes > Agaricales > Lyophyllaceae > Termitomyces > Termitomyces sp. DKA64. The sequence goes on from JAGGAV010015825.1 coordinate 6,623, forward strand.
TGCCTCTGGCCAGTCCACTCATCACTCACCTCTTGACTGGAGAGTCAGGTCATGAGTGGCAGGCTTGGCTTGAACTATCCACAGCCAACATCCCCTTATAGCTGCTGTCCATAAACATTACAAATACAGTTTCTGATAGCTAGTTCTGTCATCTTGACAACCAAAAGGCTGCGAAAAGTTAGAAAGGACAAGGAGATCAAACAAAAAAAGCCTACCAGCCCAGCAACTGTTGCTAATGACAAGTAACAACATACTATGTAGTAATCTCCAAGTATCATGTACATAAATAGTTCACTGTGACCAAGGGAGGTGAATACATATTACCTTACATTGAGAAGAATCACTAGATATGTACAAGACAACAAGTGGTGATGATGCAAGGGGGTGGGATGACAAGTGGCACCAGCAGCAGTTATGCAATGTTAATGGAATGATAGGCAAGGGAGACACTTGAAGGTATGGGGCAGGAGGAGTAGATGGTTGGGAATGATGGTTGAGTTGGTGAGGGATGATCCTGTGAAGGGGCAGGGGTGGGACGATGAACAAGATGAAGTTATTCGAATATAGGCGAGGGGGACACACGGGACGACAAGTGAAGCGAGAGATTCTAGAGAGGCGGGGCGGGACGACAAACAGGGGGCGTGATAGGCGTTGGTTTACGAGGGCGGTGGGACGATGAGCAAGGGTGCTTGATCGTTGGTGCGCCTGGTAATTCGGATAGTGCCGTGGATGCGACATCAGCCACGACACGTGCTCGGCCCCAGCTCCGATCTATCAAGTTTTCTCAGTGTGAACATCACTCGATATTCAACCTTTATTAGCACTTGGTGAGTCTTACTATATTTATACTCTACTGACTTGGCTGACCTGGGGAATTTCGGATGTCGAGGTGCGGGAGTTGATAGCGTTGGGCTTGGTTACAAGCCACGGGAATGTTGACCCTCGCATAGTGGAGTTACCATGGCGGCGATACAGCAACCCCATAGGACTTCGTCCTCTCGATCTTACCACTCGAGAATGATACGGGATGTGAGGGCGCGACCAAGCAAACGGCGACAGTGATGACTCGAACTCGGGACCCGAGACTTCAGAATTCGAATCGAGCGTAAACGATATCGTCACTCCGTCCGTGATAGGAGCCTTTCCCCGCGTCATTCGGAAATCTCATCCATTCCTACCCCTTGGAGACGACCTCCGTCTCCTTGCGCCGGACCCTCCAAGCCGAACAGTATCACAGGAACATTGGATCCGAGACAGAGGATGTCCAGATGAAGGATTGAAACTCGCAAAGAAACAGAGGAGTTTTACGATCCGGACAGGGTTCCTCCTTCCGCCTGAATTCTGGGCGTCCTATCACATAATCTTACAACATTTATCCAACACTCCTTAACCTGCTTTGCCGCCTCCTTCACTCATTTGATTCGTTATCTTCGAATCAATGCCTTTGTCTTCGGGTCCAACTCCGGGTCGATCCTTCAATTAAGTCTTTCGACCACAGCATAATTCCATTCCTGGATTATTCTACCCTTAGTTCTGCTCTTCCACTCTTCGTAATCCTGGTGAGCCAGAACCATCCGTTCCGCTGGAGGGTGTATATAGCGGGTCCGCGACGCTACAACGGACTTATCTTTTACCTTTACAATCGCTTAGTTCGCTTATGATTCATATAAATACTAAAACTGCTACGTAGTTCAGTAGTGTTTTTACAATATGAGGGCTTGAAATAGTTCTATTGGTGAATTCTCTAAAGTGTCTGCCTTATTGGGCGAGCGACCGTCATATGCTGACTTCCGTGCGCGATACTAACTAGTCATAGGACATAACTTGCATATGGGTGCTTAATACATATGTATTATCATTCGTCGATTTCAGCGCTCATCGGCATCCAGAAAGTACAACCATTGGTAAAGATCTGACAGTTTCAAGAGAAATGCGATCAGAAATATCCGAAAGAAATGCAATTTATGGTATAAAATAATATCCGATTGGGTTGTTCGGGGTTTCCCGGGGTTAATTCGGGGTTAATTCGGGTAACGATTAGATCGCCGTCACTGTCTCTTACATTTCACAGTTCATTGTTCATATGTTGCTGCGAGCTCAGTCAGGACAACTTCGTCGTCTCCCCCTACGCTCGCAGCGATCGTCTCGTTGTTTAGATTCCGCATTACGTCTACCGATGAAAATCATTGCTTAAATAGGATTATATGAAGACTTGAATAAATACAACTTACCAGTTTAGATTAGAAGACCCCCCCCCCCCACCATCCCTATTCATTACATTCATTCTACATTAACTACTGGCAACCTAGTCTCTTGTAGTTAGCTTGAGTTAGGCTCATTCTGGACCGGCTGACTCGAGAAATTTCATTTCTTCCCACAACGCTCGCCCGAAAACCTGAGAATTCACAATTCCTTTCCTTATCCCGTCCCATCAATCATCGCCTCGAATTAACAAGCGCCAGCACTCGGGGTCGCGATTTGTACCACTTGCGAACCGGTCAGAAGATTTTTCTGAGCTGAATTGGATGATCGGCCGATCCCATTCTAGCCCTTCGGCCGGCATCAAACCGCCGAGTCACAAAGCTCTTGAATATAAAAAAACCTGAAGAGGTCGCTTAACTCAAAAACTCCCACCTCGTCGTGTTCACTTTCGAGCACTTGCTCGTATTCTGTTCTTGAAGTTGTCCCATTGCTTTTCGGCCATGTCGCTGCAGGCTACAAAATTACGTGCCAATGTCGCACCAAAAACCACACAGTTCGTCCGAACACAATCGACAAAGGTCGGGATTAGCACATGCATGGTCGATGCAAAGTTTCGTATACGCGAGCATGCACGTAATATCAGTCGCTCAACCGTACAGAGTGCTGTTCTAGCGCCATCCTCGTATGTTGTAACTTTATCGTCTATTTATTGCAGACTGAGTCTCAATATACATAGGCGTCCATCACCAGCACCAGGATTCCAGCAGGTACCTTCTCCCAGTAACACGAATGTCAATTTCCCGGACCACATATCTGGGCCTGGACCATACCCGAATGCACCTCTGGACCATACTTTTGTCGGAATGTCTGGTGGCGAAATTTTCCACGAGATGATGTTGCGACACGATGTCAAGCACATCTTCGGCTATCCTGGGGGTGCCATCCTACCCGTCTTCGATGCTATCTACAAGTCTGAACATTTTGATTTCGTTCTTCCTCGGCACGAACAAGGTGCAGGTCATATGGCTGAAGGGTATGCTCGTGTTTCCGGCAAGCCCGGTGTGGTTCTTGTAACATCAGGTCCTGGAGCCACAAACGTCATCACACCCATGCAGGATGCTCTTTCCGATGGCGTCCCCATGGTCGTATTCACAGGGCAGGTAGCAACCTCCGCTATCGGCTCAGATGCCTTCCAGGAAGCCGATATCGTTGGCATCTCGCGTAGCTGCACAAAGTGGAATGTCATGGTCAAAGATATTGCTGAACTCCCTCGGCGCATCAACGAAGCTTTCAAAATCGCCACCTCTGGGCGTCCGGGCCCTGTCCTCGTTGACCTACCTAAGGATGTCACAGCGGGTATCCTTCGCACCCCCTTGCCCTACAGGGCCACTACCCCCGGAGCACACCTCGGCCTCCCTATGAACCCTCTTCAATCTCTCGAACCACCCGTGGACCCTAAGTTGATTGAAGAGGCTGCGAGTCTCATTAATCAAGCCCAGCGACCCATCGTCTACGCCGGCAATGGCGTCCTCTCCTCTCCTATGGGCCCGAAATTGCTAAGGAAGCTCGCAGAACAAGGTAACATCCCTGTAACTACTACCCTACAGGGTCTCGGTGCCTTTGCCGAGACCGACCATCGTTCCCTTCATATGCTTGGCATGCATGGCAGCGCTTACGCCAACTTCGCCATGCAAGAGGCTGATGTCATCATTGCCCTCGGTAGTCGCTTTGATGATCGTGTAACTGGTAAGCTCGCTGGATTCGCACCTGCTGCCAAGGCGGCAGCGGCGCAGGGCAGGGGTGGTATCATCCACTTCGAGATCATGCCGAAAAACATCAACAAGGTTGTGGAGGCTTCGATCCCCATTCTCGGCGATGTTGTCACCAATTTGGCATCCTTAGTACCTCTGATCAAGTCTTCGCCGCGTGAGGAGTGGTTCCGTGATATACAACATTGGAAGAAGTCATATCCCTTCACATACACGCAAAGTTCAAAGGGCGACAAGTTGAAGCCTCAGGCAGTCATTGAGGAACTTGATAAACAGACGGCACATCGCAAGGAGGATATTGTCGTGTCTACTGGTGTGGGTCAGCATCAGATGTGGGCCGCACAGTTCTTCAGATGGAGACATCCTCAGACCCTCGTGACATCTGGTGGTCTTGGTGTATGTTACTTCGTTTTCTCATTGTTATCCTAATCTTGATGAGCTCGGCTTACAGACTATGGGCTTCGGTTTGCCCTCCGCCATTGGAGCCAAAGTCGCTGCACCTAAGAAGACCGTCGTTGATATTGATGGCGATGCCTCCTTCAGCATGACTGCCATGGAGCTGGCAACCGCATCGCAATACAACATCGGTGTCAAGGTGCTTGTCTTAAATAATGAGTTCCAAGGCATGGTTCTTCAATGGCAAGGTACGTCCCTTCCGACGTCCAATGTAATGATTCAATGTCTTACTCTGTTCTGTTCAGATCTGTTCTATGATCGTCGTTACTCGCACACCCAGATGACCAATCCAGACTTCGTTCGCCTAGCCCAGGCGATGGGTGTCCACGCTATTCGATGTGAAACTCAGGAGGATCTACCTGCCAAGATGAAGGAGTTCCTGGAGTACGATAACAACAAGCCTGTATTGATGGAATGCTACGTTTCGAAGACTGAACATGTGTATCCTATGGTATGCTTCTCTATCGTTGATCACGATCAATTTCTCAAGATACTTATTCCAGGTCCCCGCTGGCAAGGCTTTGCACGAGCAAATACTACACCCCGCGTTGAAAATCAAAGCAAGAGAACCTTAATACCGTTTCTAAGACCCCCCGTCTAACCGGAATGAAACGGACATTTTGGTGTTGGTATATAGTATAGCTCTTGCATCTTGCATTTTACATGTTCTCACTGGATACACCCAACAACGCAATCAAATGTACAACAAGTTTGCTCCTTTCGCTATCGTCGAGGCATATCTATCCATCTTTATTTTCCTCGATATTTTTTGCATTCTACACATATGACACCTTTATATATCGTGATATAAACGATCTGTACTACATAATTCCATTTGAACTTTTAGATGATCAAACAGAGGATCACCGACTCGAGTTATCTCTGTTTATTAATGGTCTGGTTTTGGACATGCGCCACGCTTCATCCCAAACGCGATCGAGGTCATATGCAGCGCTAAGATTGAACTTGTGAAACTATTGATGAGCATCAAAAACGTTTAAAAAATCTTGACATATAATTGAGAAAAACTACCGCATGTGATTCCCTTCTATTCTAAGAGCTGCGGAGGAGTGAAGCGGAGGTTTATTTCTGAATATCCTCAAATATAACTTGATTCCTCCCTAGTAGACAACTTCATGCTCTGACTACTTCGAGTATGGACAATCACTAATTCTCGGATCCTTCGGGCAATTCGCAATTCAATCTTGTGACAAAACTATCATCATGATAAGTAGATAGAAAACATGGCGAGGGTGGCAGCCTGTGGCAGCGAGTCCTCAATTTGCCGCAACAACCCCAAATGACGAGTTGGAGCCTCCAAACTTACTGCAAGAAAAACAATCAGACAAATCCGTGTATGTAAGAGGTAGATGCTCCTTAGTAATGAAATATCTTTTAATGATCTTGGACGTCAACCTAACGAAGATAGTAATTACTGAGTTGAAAGAAACTAGCACGCGTGTTACCCTGGCCGGCAGTGATTTGATGTGGAGAAAATGAAGATAGAAATTATTTAGTTGCCTCAATAATTTAGTTCTTCACCTGACATCTATTGAACTTGAAGTTCATATCACTGATCGAATTTATGCTTTGGTCGGTCCAAGTAGCCTGAGCGTAGCATGATTGTGATTCGGAAGGTGTTGCCACGAATGCAGTGCGCCAGATAATGACTACAGCAACCAAAATAATTGATCTTACAGGATCTGATCACGAGGCGGATGAAGAACTTACGATAGTTGGTATCAAGAATTTATGGTTATTTATCTTGACTGTAATATGTAGCAAATTTTATACCCCACCTACATTGTCGTAATACACAAGCTATGGGAGGAGAAGATTCAATACGCAGTTCCCCAAATAGCGCCTAAACGATCCATCTCGGTTGCAGAGCGACCCCAAAATCCGACGAGACCCCATCTAGCACCATCATCGGCGACATCGGTAGGGGCACTAGTACTAGTGCAATTGCTGGTAATTACTCCACCAGAGAGTACCCTTCCGTGATTGGTCGTGAAGCTGACATAGAAGATACGGCCCGAATCGTTGTGGGTTCCCATACATGCCGTGATCTCAAAGACATACTCGTCCCAGTCGAGCGTCAAGGTTGTGGGGCTGCCACCGTCACCGCCATGATGAACAAACATTGATGTTGTACTATTATCGACAGTGTATTGTGCTGAGTACGAGAGAGCATCGACACGGTCAGCACTCCTGACGGTCAGGGAGGTGATATGAGGGACAGCAGGGGAAGTGGAAGAGAGATCGTTGAAGAAATAGCCACCAGTGCCACCAATATAGTCACCAAGACGGATCGAAGGAAAAAGTGTCCAAGAGATAACGCTCGAGATAGGGTAGTGGTCGCTCAGCGGAGCACCGGCGTCGTCAACGAATGCGTCATTCTCGTTAGTGAATGTAATCGATTCAAATGTCACGGTACTGCCGTTGCGTACGAAAATCTTGTCGACGACCTCGCAAGCTACCATCTCGGCCTGCGTGGTACCTGAAGGGAAGGGGAAGTCGCAGACCATAGCATCTGCACCTTCAGCTGGGAACGAGCCGTTGCGCACAAAGCTAACCCAAGCATCAGTGACTTCCAGAGCGTTGATGAGACTATGAAGGGACTCTGAATCGCCTACGCGGGAATAGCGAGTGTTGGTGTCTCCCATGACGACAATGGGCATACCAACAGACGCGGTTTGGGCATAGGCAGTCAACTGAGCGAGGTTGGACGCGCGGGCATCAATGTCGCCCGCTTCGTCTCCAGCATCACCGTGAAGATTATAAAGGTCGAGCCAGAACCCATCGCTGATCCGGATACGAGCAAAGGTGAACCCTTTCGGTGTAAGGCAATCACCGTTGTTGAGGTTGCATGATGACCACTTGACACGGTCAATATCAAAGTAAGGAAAATCAGAGAGGGTGTTGAGACCGGATCCAGTGCCAGCGATACCAGAGGTTGGGGTACGGAATGGATGAGAGTCGTTGGCGTACAAAGCATCGTGGTAGTTAAAATCCTCTTGAACATTGATAATGCTGTAGGGACCGAGGCGAGGAGAAATCAGAGGAGTGTTCACTTTCGGATTGCCAGATGACCAGATCTCTACAGCTCATTTGGAGACCCAGTACAATTTATAATGTAGACTATTACTCACCAGGAAGCCCGGCAACATTGTACGAAAGGAGGGAAAATGACCCCGAAGTCTGAGCAGCAGCAGATGCAGTCAACGCTGACAATACCACAAAGGAGAAAACCATTTTGGATCACCGTTGATGGACTAAGGCCAAGGATTTGCAAGGTATTCTCATCTCCCAGCTTTTATCTCACTCACCTGGAAGACAGCAGAGGCAGGAAGAACGTTTGACATGGGAGAACGTTCTCCCACAACAGGCTATAATATTAGCGATTCGCGCCCGGCGGACCATAAGATCGCCAGTCATGGTAATAAGAACTTGTAAGAGACCTTCTGTATCTGAGGCGTCGGACAATGTGCTCACAATACTAAAAGAAGCAGCAAGTTATCCTGCATGAAGCCTATGAAGGCGATGCGACGCTGACACTGTAATGTTGGTTGTAGAGAAGATCGATTTGCCAAGGGAATGCTCAGCTCACATTTTTACGCAGTACAGATTGCTGTAACGACGCAATACTATCACAGGAGGCAAGCATGCTTGAAGTCAGATGCCGAGATCTAGAGATAGATCAAGTTTTACATAAAGTTGACTCTGCGATCGCGGTTGTTGTTGTCTTCCCCGCCGAAGGCGGCTTGAATTAAAGGTCGGAATACATGGGAATCGTATGTCATCTACCCTACAGTATGTCTCGGTGCCGACCAGGTAGCAAGCCGAGACTATCTGCCGTTGACGTTCCGTCCCTCGTGTTCTGCACATCATCACTGCTTTCCCCTTCACCTTTCCCTTGTTGGTACCCTGAACTCGACTCTTAATCGAACCGACCCAGCCTCAAACCCCGACCGCGCCCTCTTTCGAGATTCCGGCACGCCGCCAAGTCGCGAACCGAGAATTACCACTTGGGCAATTTCTTCCCAGGGCTTCCCTGACGTTGCTCCCAGAAACGGTCATGGTACTTTAGTACGGCCTATCCATGCTAACCTTGATTAGTTTACGATGTTTGGCTTCCTTCCTGCTCCATTCCGAACCTTCAAAACTACAAGTCATGAAAATCTGATCTTTCCCTTTCTGACTTTAGCTTCTCACCTTCCAGTCTTGTCATGAAGCAACCTGAGCCCTTTCAACCCAGACAGGAGTATGATGGTGATGGTGACTTTGTCATGCCATGTGTCAGTGATCTTTACTTTGGTGTTCTTTATGGGCTGTCAGGTTTTGCTGACCATGGGGGCCTTGATTCATCAGGCAAGTCCTTACTAGGCAGACATAACAACTATGTGCACCTACAAGTACTCTAGGAATTTCTGGAAGTCAGGAAGTATCAAGACAGAGCAGGGCAAGTGAGCAGAAGAAGTCTGGAAAGCTCTGGAGATGTCTAGGGGGTTGTGTGTGTTGATAGCAGGCACCAGGGGACAAGGGACAGAGTTCCTGGTAAGGAAGCAGGGTCAAACAGGGGTCATGTGACTGAAGACAAGGAGGGTTCAGAATGGGTTTCAAAATGGTGACAGAATGAATGAGAGTTAGAAGAACTGGGAGATGTGAAGATAAACTGGAAGACATGAAAATAAACTGGGAGATGTGAAAATAAACTGGGAGATGTGAAAATAAACTAGGAGATGTGAAAATAAACTGGGAGATGTGAAAATAAACTAGGAGATGTGAAAATAAACTGGGAGATGTGAAGATAAACTGGGAGACTTAGAGAATAAACCAGGAGACTTAGAGAATAACCTAGACTGAGAGAATAAACTAGGAGACTTAGAGAATAAATTGGGGCCATGTGCCCTCACAAACTCAACAACAGCCATTGTCCTTACCGGCAGGATCAACATGCACCTCAGCTCCCCATGGGGCTTGAAGAGCTTATAGATCTGGTCTGCTGATGTTCCATACAGTATGTTCTTGATGAGAATGCACATGTTGGAGCATGCACTTTGCATGTCCCAATTGCCAGTGCCAGGTGTCAAGACTGATGGAGTTATGTACAGTAAGAGCATGTTTTGAAGATTGAGGGTGTACAGGTGTTGTCCAGGGATCAATGGTCTGGAAGCTAAGAATGTGCTGCTGTTTTTGTCTGAGATAGTTACTCCAGAGCATCTGAATGTGATTGCTGCATTCATGCCCCCTACCAGTAGTGCAGATACCAAGATGAGACAAACCACTGATCCAGGGATGTAAAGTGTGTTCTCAAGTGTGATTTTGATTTGTCCTTGCACATGAAGGGTGATGCAGCCTATGCCTATGGCCTCAACAAATGAGCCTCCAACACCCTTAACTTGTCATGGTGGAATGGGCTGGAAATCAACAAAGTCAGCAGCATATGGAGGGATATGCATGGTAGCTCCTGAGTCTAGATAGAAGGGTTTTTCATTGAGTGAGACAACTGGTTTGCAGCCCCAATGTTCAAGGGGAGTGACTACCATTGTTGTGAGGATAGTGTTGCAGTTCTGTATGGTGTCACCTGTCCAGTTAATTGTGTCATCTAGATTGTTGAGGAGTGCCATGAACCCTTGATACTTGAAGAATTTGGTGGAGTTGTTGGGTGTGGTGGCAGCAATTGCAGCAATATCAGTGGATTCTGGATTTGGGACCTCAGTCATCTCCAGTTGTATCTTCTGAAGGTGTGTTATGTCAATGATATATGCCTGCCCATCAAGGCCTTTGACTGCAATGCCATTTTTGGTGTTATTGCTTTTGAAATTCTGTGCTTTCCCTCCTCCTTGCACAGCACATTATGTGGCCTTTGACTCCTCTATTGTTTTTCCAGCAATGCCTCCTCCTGATCTGATGCACCACTCTTTTGTATGACCATGGCAAGGCAGACCCTGCATAAAGCATACTTTGCAGCATGGGTATCCAGGGCTGTGATTGTGGGTGTGGCCTTTAGAGTCTCTAGTTAGGAGGGCAGTGTTAAAGGAAGATGGTTTTGAGAGAGTGGTGAGGCTATTGATGGTCTGGAATAGTTTTTGAATGTCACTGGAAGTGTAAGGTTTTTCAGTAGTTAAGTTGGCAAGCCCATGCAACACCTGAGTCTGGACAGATTCAAAAGACTTGTCATTGATGGAGTTGAGAAGGGCAATGCATTTGAGAAGATCTTTGTTGATGCTGCTAATAGCAAATGCACAGTCAATGAGTTCACAGATCTTACAGATGGTAATCTCAATGGGCTCAGAGACCAGTGTGTAGGTAGAGAGGGCTTCACTGTCATGACCCATCCACCTCACCCTGGACCTCCCCCAAGCCAGCCCAGCAAGCCTGGAATGCATCCCCCCTTGTTCTCCAACCCCTACAACACTCCCTCACCCCTGCTGCCTGCTCCAGCAACTCCCAATGCCTCTCTGAAAACCCCCAATGCTTCTCTGGCATTCCCTGTGATCTCCCCAATCTTCCCTCAGTGTCTGGCTAACTCCACCCTCCCATGATGCACATCACAGTTATGTATCAAGACAATACCAACACCTGGCTTGCCAGTCTTGGGATGCCTCAAACAACCATACCTGAGACCCACCTACACAATCCAACCTCAGACTCACAGCCTCAGAGGAGTTTCCCCCATAGGTACTTAAGTCATAGAGTAGCAATAGTTAGGACAGTCTTGATATTACCTATGTTCTTGTGTTTATTACATCTCTCATGTCTCCATCTCCTTGTTCCATATTGTCTCATTGAATCTTATTGTTTCCTGATTGCATCTGTCTCAATCTTATCAGTCTTGATCTTATCAGTTTCCATTTTCATCTCCTGTCTCTCATCTGTTTCCCAAGTCTCATCTCATCTTGTCCCCTTCTGTTTCTCACCTCATCTCAACTCCTGGTTATGTTCATCTTCCTTATTTCAACTCTATTTTCCTCACCCATAGAATACCCAAAACCCTACACACTTGACTCAGAGTCCAACCCCAAGTTCCCCAAGCCCTTGATATCTTAGCTCTGGAGCTCTGTACCATGCTCATCCCCCACTCACCCATCACTCCACTCCTTTATATAACCTACCAGAGTATCCTGGACCTCCCTGGCCCACTCTGTTTCACTCTTCCAGAGCTCAACAGAGCCAGATATTGTGAGTGTAGACATTGTGTCTGCCTAGTAAGGGACTTGTCCAGTGAAGCTGAGCTCCCAGGTCAGTTGAACCTGACATAATATCAAGACTCTCCCCTTAACCCAATCTCAATGTCTAACTACAGTCCTGCATATCTGCCTACTGGTGATCTAACTGACTATTATGGTAGGCTGGTACCTGACCCCTACTACCCTCTGTTCTATCTAATGCCCAACTGCTATGTCACAGCCACTCTGCAGTACTGGGCCCTGAAACCAAATCCCATCCCCTATGGCCCATCTATTAGTCAGAGCCCACCTCTGGACTGGCACTGCTCCTTGTTGTACCTTGTTAAAGGGACCTACCCCCACCTACAGCCCAACACCCTGCTGGCCCCTTGGGCACCCTTGGCCCTGGTACCCTTGGCTTTTCCTCCTAAGCCCTACTATGTCTATCCTGTCCCCACTGCAGCTCCAGTCCCCCCAGAACAACTTGACAGATATTTCCCCCCTTGGCCTCAACCCTCTGCTGCTCCCCCTGTCCAAGCCCCACCCTCCCTGAGGCAGCAAAGAGTCAAAGCCTACATCCAACAATATGATGAGGTCCTCTGCTCTCCACCTAGCTCCCACTGAATTTG
>JAGGAV010015826.1:0-18813 GCA_017657295.1 Termitomyces sp. DKA64
TACTTTGGATTCCCCTCTGCTAGCTGTGTGATTTAGCTGTTGCTCCTGGAGGTCACCCTTACAGCAGAACAAGTCTCCAAATCCTGGTCTGGAAGCCTCTCATAGCCTGCATGGAATCTCTGAGCCCCCTATCTGTCACTTCCTCACCAGGCTTAAGCACCCATGGAATTCTATGTCTCAGCTTGGCAATCCAGACACTCCCTCAGAGGCCCCAGCCCCCCAGGATGAGGCCTGGACTTGCCTGCTACACCTAGAGAACCAGGTGCAATTGATCCAAGATGGCAATTGCTCCAGCAGGGAGTGCTTCATCCAGTCCTGCCTCACCTACATCCATCTCAGTAGGGATGCCTTTGACTCTAATGTGCTGAAAATAGCCTGGGTACTGTCATACATGAAGATGGGATGTGCCTCCACCTATGTGCTATGGGTGGTTTGATGCCCTGGAGGTGTCAGAAGTTTTGCAGATTGGGCAGCCTTTGAAAAAGACTTCTGGGTGGAGTTCTTTCTGATTGACCCTGCCAAAACTGCCACCTTAGCATTACATGACTGGGAACACTATGGGCAAGGGAAATGGATGCTGGACAAGTATATCAACTCCTTCCAGGCACTAGTCAAGCAACCAGCCTACCCCAATGGCCTCCAGCTGTGCCTGACATTCTGGGATGGCTTGCACCCTGCACTACTGAAATGCATTGACAGCCTTGCTGAGGCCCACCTGGACAATGAGCAGATTGCCTCCTGGTATAAGGTGGCCCAGAATTGGTGGCAGCTCATGGAGATTTGATGGGAGCTATGCCACATGCATCCAACTCACTGCCCTGCCCCATGCATCCAACTCACTGCCTTGCCCCTGCCACCACTTTCTGCTACTCTGCCTCTGCACTTCTGGCACCCACCTCTGCTCCAGCCACCTCTGCACCACAACCCTTACTGTTGGGCTTACTCATACCATGACCCTTACCTTCAGGCATCCCCATGGACATTGATGCCACTCAACAGCACTGCTCCATGCCATTACTATGCCAGAGATGCCAGAAACCCAGGCACTTTGTGCAACAATGCCCATTGGGCCTCAAGGTACATTATCTCTCCTGTAAGGGTGACCTCTGGGAGCAATGGTTAAATCATGCAGCTAGCAGAGGGGAATCTGAAGTATATTAGAACTGTAATTGATGGTACAAATAGTAAACTAGTCACCTAGCAGAGGAGAATCCAAAGAGAACAAGTCTAAGGATTCCTGCTGCTTGGTGTGGTGCCTCAATGGGTGGCAGAGGTGTGGAAACAACTGTGTAGGTAACCAGAGTTAAATAAGCCCCAGAGAAGCAGAACTGGTCAAGGAGAGTTGGTGTCAGTCAGGGATGGAGGTTGCTGGTAGTCCCCTGACATCACAGCAGAGCAGGAGGAGCTTCTCCTGCAGCTGTTGGCTGCAAGGGACCCCACCAAAGATCCCTCACCAGATGGGCCAGCACCAGAGTTGACCCTGGAGGAGAGGGGCACTTGCACCCCCCTCCCAGGTCTGGGGGAGGATTTTTAATCAAGTGACAGATGAGATGTATGCCTCCATTGCCAAATACTAACAGGTTCACTTGTCTGTCAATAGAAAATGAAATTGCTTCTCTCAATATCAATGACCCTAAGATAAAGAAACCTCAGTATCCCCCTCCAGACATACAAACACCAACTCTGGACTCCATGCCAAGCTCCCTGATGCCCATTAGGCCCTGTCTGTGCTGCCCCACCTGGGAATGCTGATTGCCCAGGTGGTACATGGTAGCCATGAACCCCTCAGCAAATTCCTTGTGCCTCAACATAGAAATTGAGACCACAGACACTCAGCAGGCCTGCAGAGTCACTGCCCTCCTGGATAGTGGTGCCATGGGGCTGTTCCTGGACTTGGAGCTTGTTAAGCACCACTGCCTGAGTACACAGCCACTGTCCAAGTCCATCCCAGTGTTCAATATCAATGGAACACCCAACAAGGCCAGTGCCATCAATTCCATGGTTGATCTCATCCTCTGCTACTACTGTGCCAAGTGGGCAGTCTTTGCTGTCACCAGCCTAGGCAAGCAGGACATGATCCTTGGTTTTACCTGGCATCAGGATCACAACCCTGAAGTAGGTTGGGCTTAGAGTGAGGTAACTATGAGCTGATGCCCCTGGAGGTACACCACCTGCACCACCAAGGTCAAGGAACAGCACCAGGCTGAGGTTTGAGAGCACATGGCCATTTGGGCTTACTATGCTAGCCATCTCCCTTTTGCAGATCTAGACCTTCTGGGCCCCTGGCCCCTGGCATTCCCCTGTAGAGAGGATTCTACAGGTTTCCAGAGATCTCCAGAGATCCCCAGAACTTTCCATAATCCATTGTTGTGTACTTTGGCTAACTCTGGTCACCTACACAGTTGTTCTCATGCCTCCACTGCTCCCTGATGCACTGCACTGAGCAGAGGAGATCCTTAGATTTGTTCTCTTTGGATTCCCCTCTGCTAGGTGATTAGTCTATTATTTGTATTATCTTTTACATATCTAATACACTTTGGATTCCCCTCTGCTAGCTGACATATCTAATACACTTTGGATTCCCCTCTGCTAGCTGCATGATACAGCCATTGCTCCTGGAGGTTGCCCTTACAGCAGAACAAGTCTCTTATCCTAGTCTGGAAGCCCCTCATATCTTGCACAGAATCTCCAAGCTGCTATCTGTCACTTCTCCACCAGGCTTAAGCACCTGTGCAATTCTATGTTGAGCAAGCAGCCTACCCTGATGGCCTCCAACTGTGTCTCATGTTCTGGGATGGTTTGCATCCTGTGTTACTGGAATGTATTGACAACCTTACTGAGGGCTGCCCAGATGATGAGCAGATTGCCTCCTGGTATAAAATGGCCCAGGATCAGTGGCAGCTCATGGAGATTCAATGGGAGCTATGTCACATGCACCTGACTCACTGCCCTGCCCCTGTCTCCACTTTCCAGTATGCCACCTCTATTCCCCTGGCATCTGTCTCTGCTCTGGCCAGCTCTGCCCCATGACCCCTCCCTCTGGGCATCCCCATGGATGTTGACACTACCCAACAGTGCTGTGCCACACCACTGCTGTGCTGGAGATGCCAGAAACCCAGGCATTTTGCATGGCATTGCCCATTAGGTCTCAAGGTACATTATCTTTCTATGGTGGAGCCAGGAAGAGCCTCTCCTGCAGCTGTTGGCTGCAAAGGACATGGCCAGAGACCCTTCACCAGACAAGCTGGGACTGGAGTTGACCCTGGAGGAGAGCAGTGCTTGTGCCCCCCTCCCAGGCCTGGAGGAGGATTTTTAGTCAAGCAGCAGATGAGATGTATGCCTCTGTCACCAAGTACTAACTTGCTCATGTGTCTGTTGATAGAAAATGAAATTGCTTCCATTGATATTGATGACCCTAAGACAACAGAACCTCAGTACTTCTCTCCAGACATATAAACACCAACTCCAGACTCCAAGTCAGGCCCACTGACACTGGGCAGACCTCATCCTCCACTACCAGAACCATGCAGAGTGGGCTGTGTTTGCTGTCACCAGCCTCAGTAAGCAAGACATGATCCTTGGATTCACCTGGCTTTGGGAGCACAACTCCAAAGTAGACTGGGCCCAGGGTGAGGTGACCATGAGCTGATGTCCTTGGAGGTGTGCCACCTGTGCCACTGAGGTCAGGGAACAGCACCATGCTGTTGTTCAAGAGCACATGGCCATTTGGGCTTGCTGGGCAGGCCATCTCCCCTTTGCAGATCTGGATCTTCTGGACTCCCTGCCCTTGGCATTCCCCTGTAGAGAGGCCCTCTACAAGGACAACTGAAGTGATGGTGGGACCCCAGAGGAGGATCTGTTAGGGGAGTTTTGCAGCTCATGTGACCCAGAGTTCCCAGACAAAGCTGTAAGACTGAGGATTGAATATATGCACTCTGCACTCCCTGCCCTCTGTCATGGAGATCCAGGCCAGCCAGACCACCTCTCAGCAACTGGCCCAGGCCTTTGCTGTGAACTCTGCATCCTGGGAATTCTGGGACATTGTGCCTCTGTATCTCTACACATTCAAGGATGTGTTTGCCAAGGCCTCTTTCAACTTGCTTCCAGAGCACAAGCAGTGGGACCATGCCATTGAATTAATGCTGGACTCCAAGCTGGCCAGCTGTAAGGTCTATCTGCTAGTGCCAAGGGAGCAGGATGGACTTGACCTCTACCTGCAGGAGAACCTGGCCTCTGGTTGTATCCACCCCTCCAAATTCCCAATGGCCTCTCCAGTCTTCTTCATCAAAAAGAAGGATGGCTCTCTCCAACTGGTCTAGGACTACTGGGTTCTTGACACTATGACTGTGAAGAACTGCTACCCCCTCCCTCTCATTTCTGAGCTCATCCTAAGGCCACCTTCTGGACCAATTGGGGATTGTTTGAACTTCTCATCATGTTCTTCAGACTCACCAACAGCTCTGCCACCTTCCAGACAATGATGAACAACATGTTCTGGAACCTCATTGCCAAAGATGTAGTGTGCATATACTTCAATGACATCCTCATCTACACCAAGACCTAGAGGAGCACTGCCAGGTCACATGCATCATCTTGGAATGCCTCTGCCTTCATCAACTCTACCTCAAACTAGAGAAGTGTGAGTTTGAGCATCCTCAGATTGAGTATCTCAGGTTGATCATCTTGCACAGAGCCACAGAGATGGACCCAGTGAAGGTGGTAGGTGTTGCAGAGTGGCCAGAGCTGAAGAATAAGAAGGAAGTGCAGGCCTTCCTAGGTTTCACTAACTTTTACTGGAGGTTCATCCAGGGTTTCTCCCATCATGCCCAACCATTGTTTGACCTCACCACAAAGGATGCTGCCTGAGGCTGAGGCCCCCCAGAGCAGATGGCCTCCAACAATCTCAAGTGCACTGTCACCTCTGGACCCATGCTCCTCTTCCCAGATGACAACTCCCCCTTCTGGGTGGAAGCTGACAGCTCCAACTTTGCCACTGGAGCTGTTCTGTCACAACAATCCCAGGAGGATGGGAAATGGCATCTGGTGGCCTTCTATTTCAAGAGCCTGAATGCAGCAGAGCACAACTATGAAATCTATGACAGGGAGATATTGGCCATCATCCAGACTTTTGAGGAGTGGCAGCATTTCCTGGAGGGTGCACAGCATAAGTTTGAAGTGTGGACAGATCACAAGAACCTTGAGTACTTCCAGATAGCTAAGAAGCTCAATTGCTGGCAGGCCTAGTGGTCCCTCTATCTAGCCAACTTTGACTTCTTGTTGCACCACAAGCCAGGTTGGAGTATGGGAAAGTCAGGTTGGAGTATGGGAAAGCCAGTTGGAGTATGGGAAAGCCAGGTTGGAGTATGGGAAAGCCAGACACCCTGTCCTAGAGAGCTGACCACAGCACAGGAGGAGATGATAACAGTAACATTGTCCTCCTCTGACCCAAGTTTTCTGCAATCTGAGCCATGGAAGGCCTAGTCATTGAGGGAGTGGAGGTAGAGATCCTCTGGGACATGGAAACTGGGATGGTCTGCAGGAGGAACTTGTTGCTCAGGCAGCCCAGGTGCTCAAGTTGGGATGTACCACTGGTGCCAAGTCCATCCACACTGACAAATGGGCCCTCTGAAATGGACTCCTAACCTTCTGGAGCTGTGTTTATATGCCCAATGACTCAGAGCTCCACTGGAGGATTGTAGAGCAGCATCACAATTCCTGGATTGCAGGACACCCTGGCCAGTAGAAGACATTGGAGCTAGTGTCCCAGAACTACTGGTGGCCCCAGATGTCCCAGTATATTGAGTCCTACACTAGCACCTGCAATCTCTGCCTCTGGACCAAGCTCCAATATTACCTCCCCTCTGGATGGCTCCATCCTCTGCCCATCCCCTTGGAGCAATGAAGCATCACCTTGGTGGACTTCATTGTAGAGCTCCCTGACACTCATGGCTATGACACCATTATGGTGGTAGTGAACCTCTGTGGTAAGCAAGCCCACTTCATCCCCACTCACACCACTTGCCCTGCCATGCAAACCTGTACCAGAAGAGCATCTGGAAGCTCCATGGCCTCTCCAATGCCTACATATCCAACTGGGGTCCACAGTTTGTGTCAGAATTCACCCAGAAGCTCTACTGTCTTCTTAATGTAAAGCTTCACACCTCCACTGCCTACCACCCACAGTCTGATGGCCAGACCAAACATGTGAACCAGGAACTCAAACAATGCCTCTGCCTCTTTTGCAATGAGTGACAGGACAACTGGGATGAACTCCTCCCTGACACCAAGTTTCAGTACAACAACCATGTTCATGTGGCCACCCAAGTTTTGCCTTTCTTCCTGGACACCAGACATCACCTGTGCATGGGCTTTGAACCCTGGGCTCAACCTTTGGAGAATGAGGCTATAAACAAGTTTGTGGGCCAGATGAAGATCACACAGGAGGAAGCCTGGGCAGCTTTGGCAAAGGCAAAGGATGACATGGCACAATATTATGACTGCAGAAGAATCCTGGTGCCCAGGTACCAGTCTGGGGATTGAGTTTACCTGGATGCCTCTGATATTACCACCACCTGACCATCAAAAAAGCTTTCACACTGGCTATTAGGACCCTTCATGGTGGAACAATGGGTAGGGCTGCTAGTCTACCAACTCCAGCTCTCTATGGGAATGTGCCAACTCCATCTGGTATTCAATGTGGTTAAGCTAACTCTGGCACTGGTGATCCCTATCCCAGGGCACCACCTGGCATCTCTGCCACCTCTAGTGGTGGTCAACAACAATGAGTACAAGGTGGAGGCCATCTATTCTGGCAGTAGTTACAATACAAGGTGAAGTGGAAAGGCTATGGAATTGAGGACATCTCCTGGGAACTCCAGAAGAATATGCATGCTCACAGACTGGTCAGGGAGTTCCACTGACAACACCTGGACACACCTCAAGCCATTTGGGAAATCCATCTCCTCTCACTAGCAGACCAAGCAATCCAGAACTTCTTCTACCCCACATGTCAAGGCAACACATGCCTGAGGGGGGATGATGTCAGGGGACTTCCTTTCTAACCTCCACCCCAGACCAGCACCAACTCTCCAAGACCAATTCCACTTCCCCAAGGCTTGTTTGACATTTCTGGGGCGTTCTACAGATCCTCAGATATCTTCAGAGACCCCCAGAACTTGCCATGATCCCTCAGCAACCACTTTTGGTCAACTCTGGTCATCTATACAGTGGTTCCCATGCCTCTGCTGCCTGCTGATGTGCTGCACTGAGCAGCAGGGGTCCTTAGACTTGTTCTCTTTGGATTCCCCTTTGCTAGGTGATTAGTTACTATTTGTATTGTCAATTATCCATTCTAATATACTTCAGATTCCCCTCTGCTAGCTACATGATTTAGCTGTCACTCCTGGAGGTTGCCCTTACAGAGGCAGGAGTTGAGGATGTGGTTGACCTCATAGTGGTATTCATCCTCAACTTTGACAGGCAGGGATTGGCTTGGGAATTGTCCAGGCAAGGGGTCCAGAATGTACTTTTCAAGGAGACAGAAGTGGAAGACAGGGTGGAGGCCCTTCAGCCTCAGGGGTAAGTTGAGCTTGTAGACATGGGTCGAGACCTTCTGGAGGATCTCAAAGGAGCTGAGTTGTTTATGGTCAAGCTTCACTGAGGGTCTCCAGGTCTTGAGGTTGTATTGGTCAAGCCAGATAAGGGTGCCAGGGGCCCAATCAGGGGTCATCTCATGTCAGGTGTTGGCATGTTTAGAATAGGCTCAATTAGCAATGTCAATTTTGTCCCAGAGAAACTGGTGGAGAGACCAGAGGTCTTTGGCAACTTTGTGGGCAATGTGGGAGGGGATGTTCCTGAGGGACAGGGTCAGTCAGGGGTTGTATCCTTTGTTGGTATAGAAAGGCAAAACTCCAGTGGCAGAGTGGGGGGTGTTGTTGTAAGTGAACTCAGCAAGGGCCAGTTCTGTGTGCCAGTTGTTCTGTAAATAATTAATGTAGAGGTGGAGATACTGTTCCAAGGTCTGCTTTACTTGTTCCATTTGTCCATTGGTCTCCAGGTGGTAGGTGGTTAAGACATTGGTTTTGATTTCTAGAGCCTTGCATAATGATTGCCAAAACTGGGAGACAAAAAGAGGGCTGCAGTCAGAGATGATGTTATCCAGAAGTCTATGCTTGGAGAAGATGTGTTCAAGGAATAACTTGGCAAACTCCAGAGCATTGTTGGTGGTGCAGCAGGGGATAAACAGAGCTTGTTTTAAGAGGCAGCAGATGACTATGAGGATGGCATCAAATCCTTCTCACTCAGGGATTTCAACAATGTGATCTATCAAGATTGAGGACTAGGGGCAGTGACCAATGGAGAGAGGTTTTAGCAGGCTGTAGGAGTGGTGGTGGGAGACCTTGGCTTGGAGGCAGAGTTCACAAGCCCATATGTACTGGGTGACATCTTTCTTCATTCCTGGCCAAAAGTAAGTCTGGGAGATGAGTTGGAGGGTCTTATGTATTCCCAGGTGTCCCCAGAGCTTATAGTTGTGGTGCTGTTGGAGGATGTCAAGGCAGATGGACTTGTGGTCTGAGGTGTAGATTCAACCATCCCAGAGTAGGAGGCAATGGTCTGGAGACAAGTTGAAGGGTGTGTCAGGGTTTGGAACATCAGCAGAGTTGTTTTGGGAGTCATGCTAGGTAAAGAAGGCATCTGGAGGGGCATTTTGGATTTGATGGAGGATTCCTTCTTCATTTATAATTAGCATGGCATGAAGATGTTCAGGGGGGATTACTACACAGTGGTTGAATGCATTGCATTCCACCTCAAATGACTTCTTTGAGTAGATGTCTGGCCTCTAGGTGAGGGCATCAGGCTTTGCTTCAAGTCATCCCAGGTGGTAGTGGATGGTAAAGTTGTACTTGGATAGGGTCTCAGACCATCAGGCTTGTCATTGATTGAGTTGTTTGGTGATCATAAATTACTGGAGATTGTTGAGGTTGGAATAGACTTGAATGCAGTGCAGCATTCCTTCAAGATAGGCCCTCCATTGCTAGAAGGCTTTGACAATGGCAAGGAGCTCCTTGTTGTAGATGTTGTAGTTGAGCTCTGCAGGGATCATCAAGCAAGTGTAGAAGGCAATGGGGCAGAAATTGCTGCTGTTGGAGCCTATCTAAAAAGGTATTCCAGCAATGGCATAGTTGGAGGTGTCACATTCAAGCATGATGGAGAGAGTGGGGTCAAAATAATGGAGGATGGGGGCAGAGGTGAAGGCTCACTTGAGTAGGGAGAATACACTTTGGCATTTGCTGTCCCAGTCCCTGGGAGTGTCCTTCCAGGTGAGTTGGTTGAGGGGTTTCATAATGCCAGAGTAGTTGTTAATGAACTGGCAGTAGAAGTTAGCAAAACTCAAGAAGGACTGTACCTCTTTAACATTCTGGGGTGAGGACCAGCTAAGGTATGGCCTTGACCTTTGCCAGGTCCATACATACACCGTCTGGAGTGACAATAATCCAAGATATATAACTTTGGTGGTGTGGAAGGAGTATTTCTCAGATTTGGTGTGGAGGTGCTACACTCAGAGTTGTTCCAGGATGCAGTGGATGTGGTCCCAGTGTTCTTTGTAGATGAGGATGCTGTCCAGGTATACAATTACAAAGACATCATTCATGTTGTGGAAGATGTTGTTCATGAAGTACTGGAAGGTGGCAGAGGAGTTAGTCATTCTGAAGGGCATGACAAGGTACTTGAAGAGGCCATATTGGGTGTGGAAGACAGTCTTCCATTCATGTCCCAGAGCAATCCAGACATTGTTGTAGCCAGACCAGAGGTCCATCTTGGTGTAGATCTTTGCACTGTGGAGGCAGTCAACAAGGTCACTGATCAGAGAGAGAGGATACTAGTTCTTCTTGGTGACTTTGTTGAGTCCCCAGTAATCAACACAAAAACAGAGGGAGCCATCCTTCTTCTTGGCACATAGGATCAGAACTCTGGCAGCAGAGATTGATGGGTGGATGAAACTTTTTCTGAGCATGTCATCAAAGTAGTCCTTGAGATCCTGGAGTTCAACTTCTAACATGTTGTAGATCTTGCCAAAGGGAGGGGAAGTGCCATCTTTGAGGTCAATTTTGTGATCATATGATTGGTGCAGACAGAGTTATTTTGCACTTCCTTTGGAAAACATGTCAGCAAATTCATGATACTTCAGGAGAACTACTGCTCTTCTGTCTTGGGGTCTTGGATGAGGTGATGCTGGCACAGAAATATTCTTCTGGAAGTGCCATGGTGATCTGGAGTTGGTAAGTGGGGGTGCCATTTTGTAAGATCCATGCAAAGGGAATGGCACCAATGATTTTGATGTCAAGGGCTTCTAGGTCAATGGTGATGGGTGTCAGGAGTGTGGCAGCAGGGTCTGGAGTTGCCTGAGGATGTCAGGTGGGGTAGTTCAGGCCTTTGTACTGGTTATAGGGGATGTTGTGGGGGAAGCTGTTGGGGTGTGTCTAAAGGAGTTTGAGGTGAGGGTATTTCTTCCCTCTTTTCTTGGTTGCCCTTAGGCATGCTGGGGTGCCAGTGGCTCCAGTGCTGCTAGGAGCAGGTTCAGAGTCATTGGGGCCATGGAAGGAGTAGGGGTGGAGTGGGACAATGGCTGCCAGGCATGCTTTGAGGCCAGGGAACTGCATGGTGAGGTTCTTCCAGTCAATGTTAGGGTTGACATTGCATAACTAGGATAGTCCATGTCATGACCTGTCCCCAGACCCCTGCCTTGCCCCTGGACTTTGCCAAGCCAAGCCCAGCAAGCCCTGGAGCATGTCCCCCTCCTCCTTCAACCCCTGCAATCCTCTCCTACCCTTGGTGCCCACTCCAGCAAACTCCAATGCTTCTCCAGAGATTCCCAACACTTCCCTAGCATACCCTGGTGACCCCAATGGACCCCAGCCACATCTCCTGCAGACCCTATCAAGCTCCCCAACCATTTCCAAGCTCCTGGGCATCCCCAATGCCTCTCCTGACCCCAGTCCACACTACTGACTTGCTCCCTTGACCCATTGCATCACTCCAGGGCTTCCCAATGACTACAGCATGACCCAGGTTTCCACCAGTTTCCATCACCCATGACCTGTGTCCTATCAGTTCCCATCAGAATACCACTGCAGCCTGCCAACTGATCAGAACTGACACCTGGCAGCCCCACATGTCTCTGTTGAGTCTCACCATCACACCCACAATCCCCAGAAGAGGTCCTGTAGCTAGTATATAAGTCATAGAACAGTATCTGTTATGGTAGCCTTGATATTACCTGGATTACTGTTTTGTCTTGTGTGTTTCCATCTCATTGTGCTGTCTCATCAGTTTCAATCTTATCAGTTTCAATCTTATCAGTTCCCTTTCTCATCTTGTCTCTGTCTCTATTTTCTAAGTCTCATCTCATCTCATTTCCCTAGTTTCTTGTCTTGTCTTGACCTTTTCCAGCTATGTTTGACTCTCCTCTTATTGTCCTGACTCCTCCTCTCAACTCCATGACCTCCAAAACCCTCCCCATGCCCTCAACTTGGAGCCTAGCCCCAAGTTCCCTTTTATTCCTAATCTTTGACTCTGGAGCTCTGTCTTATACTTGCTCCCTACTTGCCCATTACTCCCACTCCTCTGCACATCCTTCCAGAGCACTCCAGACTTCTCTGGAGCACCTTTCCCCACTTTGTCCACCCAGTTTCACTCTTCTAGAGCTCACTGGAGCACAGGATAGTAAGTGTAGACATTGTGTCCACCTAGTAAGGACTTGCCCAGTGCAGCTGAGCCCCTGGGTCAGCAGAACCTGACAGTCCAAGCATGAATGCAGTCACCTCCAGAAGTCACATGATGAGGAGGTGGGCCAGAAACTGCAAGCCATTATTGAGAGTGAGGGAGCTAGGGTGGAGTTTGGTGATCCTGGTGGTGGCCAGGCTTCCATTGAACAGCTGCAGTTCTAAGGGCATATAAAGAGGTTCATGGGGAAGATTGAGCTGGTCACTGACAAAGGTACTGGAGGTGCTCCACTATCAACAAGGGCAGGGAGGATGGCAGGGGAGTCATTGAAGCAGGCATTGATGACAAATGATTGTGCAGACTTTGAGCAGAGCTGCAGGGGGGTTTGGGAAATGTTGGAAGTAGCTTCTGAGATATCAGGGACATTGAAGGGGACAGGTCCTAGATTGGGCAGACTACTTTGGTCAAGGCAGAGGGTGAGACTTGGCCAGTCAATGCAGGGATTAGTTGTTTGGAGCTGGGGGAATCTGAGGGTGAGGGGGGCAGAGGCATGTAACTTCATGACTAGTGGCCAGAGGTCTTGCTGTTATCTGTTGGCAAAAGTAATCCTTGTTTCCAAGCAGTGGGTGATGTTGCCAGTGGAAGTAGGGCCACCATCAGAAAGCTTCAGGGGGATGCAGAGAGGAAGTTGCCAGGGGGGTTGTGAAGCAAGCACTGCCAAGGATCCATTGATAAAGTTGTCAGATGTGTGTGGGGGGGGGGTTGTGAAGCAAGCACTGCCAAGGATTCTTTGATGAAGTTGTCAGTTGTGCTGCTGCCAATAAAAGTGAGGACAGAGTCAGGGAAAAAGGGAAGAGTGGTGCAGAGAAGGAGGCTGTGTGCAGAGTGTGAGAGGATGTGTGCTAAGAGGGTGTCTAAGGAGATTGCTGTTATGCAGAGGAAGGTAGCTAGGGCAGAGAAGACATCAGGGTCTGATCTGCAATTCAATGCATCTTCAGGATCTAAACTGCCAGGTCATTTTCCATAACCTGGTAATTGCAGTCTTCCCCATCAATGGTTCAGACAGCACATTCCATAACCTGGCATTAAGGGCAGTTGTTAGTGAAGTGGCCCTGCTCACTGCACATACTGCATGCACCCTCCTTCCATTGTCACTCCTGTGTCTCTGCCAGAATGTTGATCCAGGGCCTGTTCCTGAGCTGGTTGGCACACAAGGCCTCTTGATAATCTGTGAGGTCCAGGATATTGTCTAGATCCAGGGAGTCATCAGGGCCAGGATCCAGAGGGTCCAAGGCTTTGTAGAGGTTGGCAGCATTGAGTTGGGCAATGGGGTGAGATCTAGGGGGCCAATTTGTGCTGGTTGGGCCTTGTCCAAGAGAAAAGCAGGGCACAGGGTTAGCAGGGATTACAGGAGCAGTAGTCTGGTTGTTGCTGGTTGCTCTGGATTGCCAGCTGGGGTTGCTGGAGGTGTTTTTAGGTGTTCTGTGGGGCCATATTCTTGCTCCAGTCTTCCCAATAGTACTGCTCAATCTGAGTGACAAGTGCCTTGTAGCTGCCATATGTAGGTTGCTTGGGCATGAGGCAGAGGGTGTCCTTGATCCATTGTGGAAGGGCATGGTGATGGGTGAACTGGTGGTGTTGTAGTTCCAGCCAGTCTCATAGGCTTCCTGCTCAAATTGAATGATGAAGGTCATGAACCAGTTATTATTGTGCATCTAGAGGTTGTATAGGTTTTCTTCTGTCTCAGCTATGGTGTCAAACACTCTGAACTTAAGAAAATTCTTGGGTCAAGGTGGGCCTGGGTTACTGGAGTCAAACCAGAGCAGCACTGTATAGTGATCAAAGGCAATGCCCTATAGGTACCAGGTGGTGAAGGCCACTTGTGAGCTCTCAATCTGGATAATAATAGGCTTAGCTTGATGTTGCCCAGGGGTGGTCTCAGGGCCCAATGGAGTAGGGTGGGTCCTCTAGGAGTTAGGAGACCAAGGTTGCTGTTGGCATTGAGGGGTTGGCTTGGCTTAGAATTTGGAGGTCAGAGGGCAGGGCAGTCTAGGGGGAAACATGGTCCTTGAGGCTCTGGGGCCCAGAGGCTGCCAGAGGGGGGCTGGGGTATTGTTGCATAGGGGCAGAGCATATTCCCAGGAGGGGCAGAGGTCAAAATGAGGAGGCCAATCCCTGAGGAGCTCCAGAGCTCCTTCTTGAGGGGTGGGTTCCCCACTGGGGTTCTCTGGCTCATTGATGTAAGAAAGGGTGTGGGTGGAGGCAAGGTCATTATCAGCAGGAAGAGGCAGAGGGAGTCCCCTGGGGTGTAGTTTAGGCTTGGCAGGCTGGTCTCAGGTGCAGAAGGCACTGGAGACAGAGTAGGCCTGGGGATGTGCCATGAAACTGATGGTGTGGGCAGCAGGCTGGTCAAAGAGTCCTTCAATTGGGTTGAGGGCCCTCAGGATGTTGGAGGCTGCATTCAGCTCTTCCTGTTGGCAGGGAATGGGGGCTGGGGCCTTGGGGCATGTGCTGGTGGGTTCTTCTTGTTGCACATGGAAGGAGTGGGCAGGGTCCAGCAGATCTTCAAATTGAGGGGGATTCAGACTAGTATGGATTTCATTGATCAGGGTGCATAGTTTGTCCCAGAGGCCAGCATCAATACTAAGGGTGCTCCTGACATTTTCAGGGAGGGTGTCCTGCTCATAGCACTTGTAGAAATCCAAAAGGCAGTCTGCCCATGTCTCCAGTGTCCTGGAGATGTCATGGTGTCCTGGGCTGACAAGGAAGGCTCATGTGCATTTGGCAAATTCTGTTGGGGAAAGATGAAAGGAGCAGAGGCCCTTATCATGCTGTTGGATGTAGGCTTTGACCCATTGCTGTCTAGGAGAGGGTGAGGCTTGGAGCTGAGGAGCAATGGAGGGTCAGGGCTGTGAGAGAAAGTAGCCATCAAGTTGTTCCAGGGGAACTGGGGCCACAGCAGGGACTGGGTAGGCATAATAGGGTCCCAGAGGGGGAAAAGCTGAGTGGACTGAGGTGGTGGGTGCCCAAGGGGCCAGAGGGGTGTCAGGCTGCATGTGGGGGTAGGTCCCTTTGACAGGGTACAACAAAGGGCAATGCCAGTCTGGGGGAGGTCCCTAACTGATGGATGGGCCATAGGGGGCCTGGTTCTGATTTGGAACCCAGTATTATGGAGCAGGTGTGACATAGCAATTAGCAGGCATTGGCAATAGAACAGAGCATAGTAGGGATTGAGTACTGGCCTACTATAGTGATTGGTTAGGTTGCCAGTGATGTGCTCCTATGCTGCCTGATCACATTTGATCAGATAGGGTGGCTGCCATTAGGAAGTTGATAAGTGTGGGGTGAGTTGATAAACATCCCAGAGAACAAGGCCACAAAGAGACATGAAGTGGGTTGCTGTTGCCAGAGTATGACACTAGTTGGTAGCCCAGAATTGCTAGAGAGGTAAAAGAGGGCAACCAAACAAGGTGGAGTGAAAGTTGCTAGGGGTAGAGTTAAATGTGAAAGTCACTAGGGTTAAACAAAAAGGGACAAGACTGGTCACTAGCTGTAGTTGCTTACATCACTAAGACAAAAGACAAAGCCAACATCCTTAGATGATGTCTACACTATATTTAAGGCTAAGTTGTCAAGGCTGTCACTAAGCCATTGACAATGATGAAGACAAGGGAAAGAGAGATGGAGAGAGAAATCTGTAGTCTGAGTGCTAAGGTTGACCTGAAGACACTTGATGGAAGGTCCTTTTTCTCTGTTCTTGTTAGGTATGTACAGGAGGTATTTATACAATCTGTAAGTGCAGTAATCAGCAAGGAAAGGTAGTCACTGCCAGCAACAGCATCTGTCAATGTGTGCATACTAGGTGCCAATACAGTTACCAAGAATATATATGTAATGTCAAAAACTGCATAATGTCTATCAAACATAAAAGAAATCATACTGCATGTCAGAGTCTGAAGTGTAGACACCATTCAGGTATGTTGGTAAAGCAAGACAAGAAAAATGGAGAGATGAGGGTCATGTGTCTTTGAATATCTGTTTTGAGAGGCAAAGTCCCTTTGTTGCTATGTGGTGTCACTAGTGATTGTCAGTAAGAAACAGTCTCAACCATGTGCTTCTAGACTGAAGGACTAGGCTTTCATGTGATGGGACTCAGCTATATCAAAGTCAGGTGCTGTGTCAGATAAATTAGCCTGAGATGGTGGTAACAATGCTCAGCAACAAGTGGGTCTTATCACCAGCAAGAGAGTATGTGGGATTGTATGAAGACATCAGGAACAGGGTAAGTGGGAGTCTTGATATTATGCCAGGTTTTGCTGACCATGGGGGCTCAGCTATACTGGGCAAGTCCTTATTAGGCAGACACAACATCTACACACACAATCCCATGCTCCAGTGAGCTCTGGGCAAGTGAAACTGGAAGTATGGGGCATAAAAAGATGGTTTGAGCAGGTTTGGGGTACTCCAGCAGAATACACAGAGGGACACAAGTAGTGGACAAGTACAAACAAGTATGGAATAGAGCTCTGGAGGTGATGATCAATGGATGGGGTTTAACTTGGGGCTAGATCCAAGTTAAGGATGCAGGGAAGGTGCAAAGACATGTATGAGGATGAAGGTTGGAGATGTTAGGAATAAGGTTGAATGTAACCAGAGAGTCAAGACAAGGTGAGAGACCTGAGAGGAAACAAGTCAAGATGAGACAAGAAAGTAGGAAAATGAGACAAGAGATGGAGACAAAAGGACACTGAGAAGATGGAACAATGAGATGATAGAGACCAGGGACACAAATCAGGAAATGAGATGAACAGGACACAAATGTAGGTAATACCAAGACTATCATGACTAATCCTATGTTAGGGCTTAAGTACCAGTGGGAGGGCTCCTCTGAGACTGCAGGTCTAAGGCTGGGCTGTGCAGGTTCAGTGGGTCTTGGTTGTGGTTGTTTGGTGTAGGGTGTCCCATGACTAGTTAGTCAGATGTCAGTAGCATCTGATGCATATTTGTGATGTGTGCTGGGGAAGACAGAGGAAATGTCAGAGTTATCGAAACACTCAGGGGAGGTCAAGGAAGTTGCATGTCCTACTGGTGGAGACATTGGAAATCTCAGGAGAAGTGTTGGGGTTTGCCAGAGTGAGTGCTGAGGGTCAAGGAGGATTGTGAAAGGTTTCCCAAGAGGAGGAGTGGGTTCTAGGCTTGCTGGGCTTGCTGTGCTCAGTTGGATGAAGTCCAGGGGTGGGTTGGAGAGGTGAAGGTCCAGGAATGGGTTGTGACAGATAGCTAGGGCCACCAGAACCAGAGCAAAGGGTTAATCCTTGGCAAGTATAGTGATAGCATTAATTAAAGATAAAAGGGGAAAGTCAGACAATGAAGGAGTTGTTAGCAACCATAAGGCTAGCCAGCAGCAAGCCAAGTAAGTGTGATAAATGGGGCAAGGAATGTGACAGGTCATATAGTAGACTCTGTGCAAAGCAGCCAGTGCATGAAGGGCTGTTGTGTCATTAAGAGTTACTTGTCAATGCATAGATTGAGAGCCTGTCCAGGTCAAAGGTCTAGATCCTATGTGATTAGTCATGTCACCATCATGTCACATGCATGACATAAAGAAGTCCAGACCCCATGGTTGGGCCAAGTCAGGTGTGCTGCCAAAGATTAGATACAAGTCAGAATGGTTGGCATGGTGATAGATGGGGCTTATCAATATATCATATACAATGGAAAAGCAATCAAAGTTACCCTTGAAAATGCCCACCATACACCCAATCTTCCCCTATCAAATTATAGATATCAACCTTGCAAGGGTCCATCATTTTGTTGGACATTCCTACTACACCTTGTAATGCATGCCAAACCCTCCACTGCTCTGGGATTGCTCCATTCCATGAGGACAATGCAGAATTGCTCCCTGGTTGCATGCTTACAAATGACAATGTCAGGCAACTTCCATTTTCCTTACAGACAATGGATGAGGAATGGCCTGTAGAGAAAATCCTGGACACACCATTGTGGGCATGGATTGTAATACCTTGTAAGATACACTGGCTGGGGGCTTAAGGCAGATTTTCAGCTGCCCAGTTTAGAGCTGGCAAACAACCAGGTTGTAAGGGCAACCTCTGCAAGGAACTTCTAAATCACACAGCTAGCAGAGGGGAATCTGAAGTACATCAGAATGGGTTATCAACAATACAAATAATAACTAATCACCTAGCAGAGGGGAATCCAAAGAGAACAAGTCTAAGGATCCCTGCTGCTCAGTGCAGCACATCAGCAGGTGGTGGAGGCATGGGAACAACTGTATAGATGACCAGAGTTGACTGAAAGTGCTTGCTGAGGAATTATAGCAAGTTCCAGGGGTTTCTGGAGATCCCCAGGGATCTGTAGAACACCCCAGAGATGTCAAATGAGCCTCAGGAGAGTGGAATCAGTCTTGGAGAGTTGGTGTTGGTCCAGGGCAGAGGTCAGAAAGGAAGTCCTCTGACATCACCCCCCCTCTAGCATGCATTGCCTCAATGTGCAGGGTAGAAGAAGTTCTGGATTGCCTGGTCTGCCAGTGAGAGGGGGCAGATTCCTCAAATGGCTTGGGGTGCATCTGGGTGTCATTGGTGGAGTCACTGCACTAATGACTTACTAATTGTCAAGATCCCTTGACCCTGAGGGGGCTCCTACAGAGCAAAAGAACCACCTGGGCAGACTTGATAGCAAACAAGTATGTGGTTGAGTTGAGAAATAAGAAAAGTGAGAAAGGTAAACCTGGAAACTGATAGATTGAAGAGAAAGAGACAGGATAATAAATAAACACAAGTAAAAAGAAGACACAATAGGTAATCTCAAGGCTGGGTGTATCTACAGACTAGGGGACCTTATATAGCTGTAGGACACTACCAAAAGGGGAAGCTGGAAGCAATCTAAATCATGGGAGTGATTTAACACAAGTGGAAGTGATCTAAGTCAAGTGGAAGTGATCTAAGTCAGGTGGAAGTAATCTGAGTCAGGTGAAAGTTATCTAAGTCATAGCAGGAAGTGATCTAAGTCATGAGGAAGTGATCTGGGGCAGGTGGAAGTAATCTGGGATAGGTGGAAGTGATCTGG
>JAGGAV010015827.1:0-18776 GCA_017657295.1 Termitomyces sp. DKA64
TACGACGAGTAGCCTGCTCAGTTTTTGCCCATAACCTGTTGGAATCCCAGCAAGCAGCAGCAATAGACAGGTGTTGGTAACACCTAGAAGACAGATTATATCAGTTAAAGTATTCCTCAGAATCATATAATCGAGACTATATTGTATGTACCTAGAAGACAGATTATATCAGTTAAAGTATTCTAGGTACGACTATCAGTATGAGTGGATATGAGTATGATGTAAGTAACGTACCCTCAGAATCGTATAATCGAGACTGAGGGTACTGCAGTAGTGGGTGTGTATATATACCAGATTCAGACAAAGGAGTCGGTGGCCCTCGGTGGCCCTAGCCCCCTGACAATGGTGTGCGCGGTACTCTTCACATCATCACGTCCACGGTATCCTAACATATTGCACAAATGATGACCTTGATTCCTAAAACTGTGGACCTTCGATCCCCAACACAGCCACTAACCCATCCATGTGACACCGCAACACTCAACATATAATCTTCATATATAGCGTGCAACGAATACTATGGTATGGTGCATGTAAATGCGCACGCGCATAAAGATTTAGCCATGGGACTAAAAATGTTGGATGAGGAAGAACCATCCTGAAATTTAGCTGCTATATCGGCTCATCACATGTACATTCTTTTTTCCGAGGCAATTTGAGCTAAAATCGTGAAGAAACTTCAATTCGGGTCAATTTAAAGTTTGAGGCTCTTGTGCTGTAGACCTGTGCACGGTCTAACCAGCCGTTCTGAAGAGACCTGGTCGATGGGCAGAGACTCAGACCTTCCTTTGGCTTCCCTCCCTCCTACAACCGCTCCTGCCGTATCCTTGGGCTCATTTCATTAAGTTTCGGGTTTCCTGGTTATCGTAGGACTCTGCACATCTCGCGCAGCCTCTGAGAACAGCAAAACCAATGGACCCTGGACTGGTTGGACTGGTGATGCAGAAGCAAATATGGACGAATCCGGACACACCTCAAATGACGTAGTTTGGATTTGCTTCCGCTTTTGCAAAAGACCGCAAAAATTCGCCTCGCATTTTGTCACTTAGACCGAGTATATCACAGATTACGATACCATGACCAGCGTTGTTTCTTCTACCTCCGACGTTTGCTTATACTTCCTTGCGCTGTGAGTAAAGATAGTTGTGAGTTATATGTTGAATTTATACACCGTGCAGCTTCCTGCCACCATTGCCGGTCTTTCTTAGTAAAGCTCTCTTGGCTATGTCTCTGTTACACAGTAAATCTAATGGAGTCCTGTTGTTGCAGAAAGAGGCTGCTCAGCAGGTTTGTTGTCTTTGTACCGGAGTAGCCGTGTTTCTAACTCCGTATTTTCAGATCTTGTAATAAACATTCTGTTGTGGATCTTGGGATGGATTCCAGGTGTGATTCACGCTTGGTATATTCTGATTTCTTCAAAGTTTGAGGCTGAGTAATGATCGATGACTATGGCCGCCAGGTGGATTATCTCTCGAAGCGAGGGTGCCATGTAGGATCTCGTGTAGCCCTTCTGAGGTTGTCCGTAGATCACTTTGTCGGCCTCCTAGATCAAGGTTACTGTCTCAACCGTCTACTCAGTGTTTCTTGAGAGAGAATAATAGCATGTCGGATATCTTTTTGAGAACAACCACACGCAGAAAACCTATCGACATTACAATTCTCAGTAGACGCTCGTAAATTTTCCACGTCTCCCGATTGTGACGGTACTGTATTTCCAGTAGCATACAGAGCACTCAGTGTCAAGACAACATTAGCCAGCCTATTTACTACAATTCCGATGCATATATGCAGTACCGTGACAGAGATCAGAAGTTATGAAAACACTACGAAAATGTTGCCTTCTGAAGGCCATTGGCGGAAATAACATAACCTGCTGCAAAATTAGCAAATTGAGGCTATGTGGGCAGTTTTCCGTAAATATGTTCAGTGATCTGTACAGCCGAGGATCAGATCTTTAAAAAACATAGGAAAACATCGAAATATGTCGCTGGACGCGCCATCTGTTAGATATAGCGTCTTGCAAAGATTCCTCATGTCGAAGTAATCTGGCTGCACTTGCGGCGCTCCCCTTGACTATCTCAAAGAGCAGAAGCGAAGGTGATAGCACCTCCAGCAGCCAACGAAGCCGAGAGACCTCACATCGCAATATCCCGAGCGATTGAAAATGGCGACCCCAGTTCCGATCGAGGCGGAACTGTATGTAAGCAGCAA
Organism: Termitomyces sp. DKA64; assembly: GCA_017657295.1. NCBI lineage: Eukaryota > Fungi > Basidiomycota > Agaricomycetes > Agaricales > Lyophyllaceae > Termitomyces > Termitomyces sp. DKA64. The sequence goes on from JAGGAV010015827.1 coordinate 2,212, forward strand.
GTGAGCCTATGTATAATCATATTGCGAAAATCGGCATCCCGACCAGTCAACAAAGACATACCTACTGCCCGGAGCAGCAGGAGTAACTCCGACAAGATTTAGAGACGTGACGGCAGCTTTGGACAACATAGCAGCACCGGCGGCCACGACCCCCATACTTCTTTGGCGTTGTGTAACGACGAGGGAGATGAGGGACAGGATCTGTCTCCGACAACGATTGACAAGGGAGTTATTTTGATTTTGATAAGTAGAGCTCGAGCCAATGGAAGAGATAAAAAGTTGCGACAAGCTGTTGCTATCGAGTTGCAGAGTTACTGTGAAGTGATTGAAAATAAGTTTGCTTTGAATGAACCGGCCCTTTTCCAATTGTTCATCGACATCCATGAATCAGACTGAGGGATCGGTCACAGAAAGTTGCGAATAAGCCACGTGATCCAAACGGGAAGCGCCCCGCACACAAGTGCAGGCAAGTCGAGCCCACTAAGGACTAAATGCCAAAGGTAACACTGTATCTGAATTCCGTCTTCAATATTTCATTTGATTGCCACGATGTCCAACCAGACAATTTTTTTCACATCGACATGCTCGAAAGTCACGCTCTGTTCCAACGCGTTCCGACTGACTCCGTTCATCTCGCGTCTCCCCCAATTGCTCCACCGTATCTACGCTTAACTCCCTCAATCAATCCCATTGTGCACAGATCGGCTCGAAATAGTCTTCCCAAGGTTGAGCGGACCAGTGAAAGGCTGCCATGGTTTTGAAAGCTTGCGGGTTCGCCCGACTCAAACCCACTACTGCCATAGCGGGCCTTTGGCGATTTCCACTGGCTGTATCATGGAATTTGCCATGGGACAATATTGACCCACCAGTCGTTCCAATGACAAAGTCTCGCGCCATGGATTTCTTGGCTTCCCTACCTTGCTCTTGCCGCATCCCCGAGCCGAGATTCCATCAAGTTCTAGTTTTCCTGGGATTCGGCGTCTCACGCGGTCGATCTCATTCTTAAGATCAGCAAAACACCTGATGACACGGAAGCAAATGTGAACGAATTCGGACACTATCCCTTATGACTCGCGTAGTTTGGACATATTTACTTCCGCTTCTGCGAAAGACTCCATCCGCCTGACATTCTTCCCTTGAACTGAGACTATTACAGAATTCCATGGCCAGGGTTTCTGATTCCGACGTCTGCTTGTATATCCTTGCGTTGTGAGTCAATAGAATTGGGGGTTTACATGGTTGACTTAACACCCTGCACAGCTTTGTGCCTCCATTATCAGTCTTTCTTAGTAAAACTCTCTCGTCTATTTCTCTATTCTACAGAAAATCTAATGCAACCCTGTCGCTGTAGAACGAGGCTGCTCAACAGGTTTGTTATCTTCGTTGTTGTCCTCGAAACGGAGTGGCCGTGTAACCAACTCTCTATTTTAGATCTTTTCATAAATATTGTATTGTGGGTTTTGACATGGATTCTAGGTGTGATTCACGCTTGGTACGCTCTGAATATCTTGGAACTTTTGAATTCAGTAATTATTTATGACCATGACCAGGTGGACCATCTCCCGAAACCAGGATGTCATGTAGAACTTCTATCTGGTCCTCCTGAAGTTGTTGGCAAATGATTCCACATTGTGAGCCTCCTGGGTCAACGTACTGTCTCGAGCGCCCATTTAGTGTGTCTTCAGAGAGAATAACAACGTCTAGGATACCTTTTTGAGAACATCCTTGTGATCACATCACTCGTAAGGCGACTCATGGCCGATTGATAACATAATTATCAGCGCTCAAGAATTTTCCATGTCTATCACGTTCACGGTGTGAGTTCGTAGTCTGGGTTTGTGACGGTACTATATCGTCCAATAGAGCGCCCGAACCATCTGTTAGATGGAACGTCTTGAAAAAAACATTTCACGTAGAGGTACTCTGGCTGCACCTCATAACGGTCCTCTTGACTGTCCCAGAACCAGAAATGGCTCCGGCAACAGCCAACGGAGACTTCCCATCGCGATTGTCTGAGCGACTGAAAATGGCGAGCCTGGGACTACCTTAACCCCAAAGCGGGATTGATTGTAAGCAGCGAGTGCACCTATGTATATTGCGAAAATTCGCAATAGTTGGTCCCGATCACTTAAACAAAAACATATCACCTGCTGCTGGACCAGTGAAGGTGAATCCAACGATTCAAGCAGTGGCGGCTAAGTTCATATAATACAGCAACGCCTGCGACCGCGACCGCACTTGGCGAATGATAAAATCCCCCCCCTCCAACAACGAACGGCGAGAGATGCATAAGAGTTCATACTGATCTTGAAAAGTACAGGCAATCAGAGAGAAAAAGGAACCACATACATTGTGTAAACGACATTGAGCCGCAAATGATGTGAGATGGTAATCTGGGTGGCGGTGGCTCCAATGGCCCGAGAGAACTTTGATACTGATATTGCTGTATCCGCCGCATTACAAAAAAAATTGTTTTTTCTCGAGTCCATACTACAAATGCGCAGCTCTATCCTGTTCGTACTTGATAGCAACGAAAAAGTCGTTTATCAGAAAATGACAGAATTGTTGATAAGTAACAATGCTCTTTCCATAGATGCAGAGCAATTTCTCAAACTGGTCCATCGCAAGCCGTAAAAAACGTCATTTTGATTCCTCACCTCCGTCGTCGTCATATCCATCGCCAACCTCGTCAGTATCGGAGTTATGCTCGTCGGGTTCGTTGCGGGTAAGGACGGATATCAGAAAAGCCGTACCCCCAACAGCAGCACCTGCAGCTGCCAAAGGACCTGCCATGCCTCCCATTGCGATACTCTGCGCAATTGCGAAGGGAGACCCCGCAGCAACACAGCCGATAGAGGACTGAATTGCAGCGGCAAGTGATCCTGTCATGAGAACGAGACATAAGTCGTAGCACTGATGTAAAGTTGTACCTTGCTGACCTGCTGCAGGACCAGCTGCAGTAAAACCGACACAATTAAGAGCACCTAAGATTAATTCGGGCACGACGGCAGCACCCGCCGCAGCGCCTGCTGCAGTGCCAGCGAACAAGTTGCCCTGCTGGATGATCAAAGTAGTAACAGTCAGTATCTCATCACATATAGCCTTTTGCAAGAGGACACGCACGAAAACTAGAAATATGAGGTTTACATCGGTAAGCCATTATTTGAGACGGTCACGTACATCTGTTATTGCGTAGAGACATTTGGGTTGGAAAAGACTATGGTTTGAGTGGGGCTAGCTAGCATGCACAGTTCCTCGAATGACCTTTATGAATACAGATGCCTCGAGGCGACAGCATGCCGCAAGTTGTTACGGCCTCGAAGAGATGAGAAGCTCGTTCTTGGAGAAGATCCAACCAAGATGTGACGTCTGAACCCACTGGGCGGGCCGGTGGATGTCGTGGCTGTGCTGTAACCATGGCCTGGACGTCCTCGAGCCACACACTGTAGACAGAGTTTGGCAGGCATTCCGGTAAAGTTCGTTCTTTAACACTACGAGCAAGCTGGTGTCGTATGAAATGTCCCAGCGAAGTCCTCCTTCCTCCCCCAACCAAGCTGTCGTTGCCCTAGTCCCAGCAGAGCATGAGCAGTGGCAGCCCGTACTCCACGTCTCCAACCAGGTTGTTCTCTACAACCCTTGCTCACACGCACTTGCAATTCGAAAGGCCAATAATTTTCCCGGGCGACCTCGTGTATCATGTCCATACTGCAAGCAGTTGCTGCCTTCCGACTTTGAGCCGGTAGTTGATGATGATGACGTCGACGCGCTCGATTCCGCCTACCACTCGCGCGCATCAGACTACTTCCAACTATTAGCCATCTCAAATGAGGCTTTGTCGCGTCCGTCGACACCACCATCGGTGATGCAGGAGCCGAGCACTAGTGCATTTCCGGTAGAGAAGATGGCAGAAGGGTATTTCAAGGCATTCTTCCAGGAAGAAATGAAGCTAGGGATGGGGGCCAATGGGTCTGTGTTCCTCTGTCAGGTGTGTAAGATACAGCTACGAAGATTATACTACCACTGATTTTCGTGCATAGCACATGCTAGATGGCAACCCTCTTGGTGTGTTTAGTCCTGTTAGTAGTTTGACAACATGGAACTAACTCGTGGGATTAGGCCACTTCGCTGTGAAGAAGATAGCAGTTGGAGAATCTCACTCCTATCTATTGACAATTCTCCGCGAGGTACATCTCCCTCTTAGTTCTCGTGTCCCTTCCTGATATTACACGACTCAGGTTCGACTTCTGGAACGATTACACCACCCGAATATCATCACATACCAGTAAGCATACGGTCTTTGTGACACAATATATGATGTTTAACGCACGGCTCAGCCATGCATGGCTAGAGTCATGTCAATTCTCAGCCTTTGGACCCAAAGTGCCCACCCTTCAGTTGAGGCTCTCTATGCGCTCAGTATGCCTTCGACTGATTCCCACTTAGTGTACTAATGCAATGGGCGGAAGGCGGAAGGTTTGTAGTCTCACCAGATCGATCACATGAGTATGATGTTTGACATTTCCCCAGCCTCGATGACTTCATTGACGTACGCCTCGGAAAGGCCCCCCAGCACGTCCACATCGACCCTCTCGCCCAATTCACCTTTCACGATTCAAGCTCATCGTCTACATTTAGCCCCGATAAACCCAGCGCACCTATAATATCCTCTCTCAAGCAAGAGGGACCACCCACAGGCGAATGGCATTCCCGTTCCGCACGAATACGCGCTTTCAGGCAGTTCCAGCGCGCGACGCCCGATGAACGGGAGCGCATACAACGGGAGATGGCGGGTGCGAGAAGACATGCGTCGTGGAAGGCGGTGCATCTGCTGAGTGCGGAGGAGGTGAAGAGTTTGTTCCATGATGTAGCGACTGGGCTTGAGTTCCTTGTACGTATCCCTGCTTATATTGTGCACTTGGAAAATGCTCAATAACTTCAAGCATAATAAAAGTATCCTGCACCTGGACTTGAAACCAGGAAATGTCCTTCTTACATGGGACGAAGGGAAGCTAATGTAAAGTATATTCTCCTTGGTTCTTAGACTTTTTTTTTAAAAAAACCTATTTCTTTCTCAGACCCCGCGCTATGCTTTCCGACTTCGGTACCTCACGCGACATGCTCAAAAGCTCTCGTAACCGCAGCGGCAACACCGGAACGTCAGTCAGTACCCTTTCACACTTCTGGTATCATGCTGACATTATACGTACACTTTCACAGCCTCGAATATACCTCCCCGGAATCACTTCCTTCCCCTCTAACGGGCTTATTACATCAAATCGACTCCAAAGCAGATATGTGGTCCCTCGGCATGATCCTCCACAAGCTCCTTTTCTTCCGCCTGCCGTATCGCTATGCCGCCGAGGGCGATGCTAATGGTGAACCTATCAGTACGGACCGTGAAGGCGACAAGTTGGCGAGGCTGGAGAAGGAGGTGCTCAATTATCCTGGGTACGTGTACCCCTGTCATTCTCTGTCATTGCCGTCGAGCTTGACATCTGGTGTATAGATTCAAGTCAACAACGACCTTGGTTACGACGTTTGAGGCGAGGCGTTTGCCAAGGTCGTTCTTGGTTTTGTTGGAGAGCTTGTTGAATGTTATCCCGTCCGGCCGGCCGTCTTGTGAAAGGGTGACCAATGCTATCAAGGATGGCAAGGTACATCCTCATGCCTACAGTACTAATCCATCATCACTTCTTATCTGTTCCTGCAGCTCGACCCGCTTGAGGATGACTTCCTCCATGCAAGCGGGACATCCTCCGTAGCAATCCGAAGACTAGAGTCCTTCGGATACCCACCACCGCCACCACCATTATCCGTAGGGAGCCAAGTCGAAATTGCAACCAAAAGCGAGCCACATCGAGAACGTAGCGCGAGCGTGGAGGTGACGGATGTGGAAGAAGAGAAAGAAGAAGATGGACAGATGACACCTACTGACAAGTCGCCTTTTAGCATAGAAGAAAAGACTCGCCTGCTAGGCCCACCTTCACCCCCTCCTCCACTGTTTTCTAAGACTATCCGAGCGTTGGCGAGAAGCTCGGTCATGCGTATAGTGTCCAGTGCGATGTTGAAGAGGGTGCTCAAGTCGTGCGTTCTTGTCGCGAAGGTGAGTTGCGTCGTTCCCGTTATGGTACCTGTCATTTTATGGCTGATGTTCTTATTGTGGCTAGGTATCCTCGATCGTGACGATGTGTCCCGTCAGCAATAGTTCACGCCCTCTCGTGGTGTTTATGTTGCTGTTCATGGGGGTGTTAGATACTGTGCTTGAGGGCTTGTGGCCTTCGTTGGTGCTCGGACTAATGCATGTCGGGATTGTGACGTGGTGTCCGTGGAACATGTGTTGTAACTACCAGTAGAACGTGCCTGGATTGATTATATGTTGCGTGCATCGTGATTTTTGTCATATTAACTTCAAATCAGATTTGCTGTGTATGTATGGCTTGTTCGTTCTGGACCAGACCCTCAATTCTGATCAATGCTCTTTATGTAACAAGTGAGGCCCGAGGTGACAAATTCTTTCAGGTGTAAGCCTGGCTTACAGCATCCTCTTAAGCTGCATATATGATGTATCTGTTAAGTTTGGCTTGGCTGTTTGTTGTGCTCGGACATACTTACCATCGGTATATGTTCCGGCAAACACCGGCGGCCAATAGTGATCCGACCGATTGATTGCCTTGACAATCGATTCTCTTCCTCAATCACTGCATGTTATCTAGTGCTCAAAGCCAGTTGGTAGAAGCCCTTGAGCTTGATCATATTTCGAGTGAAGAAGTAACACATCGTTCTATGTATCGCGTTCGCACGATCTCAAGGATATTCAGGAACTCGGTCACTCGATTCTCGCTCTTTTAACAACAGCACGCGAGAGCTCACCCCGAGTACCATTATCGCGTATAGCTCATGAGATCGCCCAGTCTGATGCTGCATCTTCGATTGTGTGTACTATGAAAGATTACTTCCCAAATGAATACAATGGAGATATTAGGACCCTCTGGACACTTTACCGATACTCTTACCTTGCAAGGATCCTGCTGCGCGAGAGATCCTTTTGTTAATCGGAGAGTGTGGATCAGCGAAGGAGACCATGGTTGCAATTCAAGAAGCCATAGAAAGACTAGTCGTTGTCCATCGAGCCCTCGACGAGGATGACAACGACCAGCCTGACGCCACACTACTGTCATTTCCCAGTCAGCTGGGAATATTGATAAATTTATATTCAATATGTGCGTCTCAGTTGAGCTCTTTGTATTGCCATAATCCATGGTTTTTCAGGCATACCTCGTCTCAAACTGCGTCGCAAGACTGCCTCAGAGACCATTAAACCACTCCTCGGTGACTTGGAAGAAGTTATACAGCTCTCTAGTTCTCTTGCATCCATTGAAGAGGGTAGATCTTTAATCAGCTCAGTTGCTCGTTTTGTCATCCGGTCCGGAGGTTGGGCAAAGTCGTTTGACAACCAGACAGATGAAAGTCAAAAGTGTGATGTAAGTTTCGACCCTAGAGAGCCATACGCAGTTGACTCCAAGAGGTTCTTTTTCAGAAACTGTTAGAATCGTTACTGGATTGTACTTTACTTGCGTATGAACCTTACATCAAGGCATCACTGGCTCAACGAACCCTTGAATCACTATATCCTCGTTTAGCGTACCGATCTTCCGTACCTCCCAACTGGGAAGCCGGAAAAGAGGCTGTCTCTGAAGCTGTTGTGAGTACATTCAAGTTCCATCGTCAAGCCGCCAGCTCATTGTTGACCAGAACGCATACCTAAGTCTTGGGATCACGACGAATTCCATAATTACTCGACCATCGCCCTCCAGAATGGTGATCTATGCTCACGCCGCACCAAATACGACGCCATCTGTAAATCTGGAAAAAATTGCTCATGTAATTGTTAGCTCTATTCAGGCCAATTATGGTTTGGACGAAGCCTTAGCCATTCTTCTATCTGGTTTGGCTCCCTTGAAAGTGCCGCAACGACCACATCTCTCTGAGGAAGTAATTTATTCTCTCTTTGCTGTGATACCTCAATTATCAAGTTCACACCCCGACCCACTGGTCAGGTACCAAGCTTTCCGCATCCTTTCCGTCTTGCTCGCCTCCTGTCCGCCTCTTGTTCGATTGCAACTGCTGCGGGAGCTGACTATTGACGAGAATTTCCCTCAAATGCGTGTTGCAGCTGTGGGACTCGTGAGAGAAGCTATGCTAGAGGGTCTTTCCAATCCCCCACATCTTTTTGCGTCTCCTCGATTTTTCGACGTCTTCGGGCCGATCTTGTTCAGGCCAAATCCACCGGATTTGTTCTCAGATCAGCATCTTTCCTTTGTAAGCTTCCAGGAGTCTTCCGAGTCTGCTAGGCTTGTGGAATGCTTGGGGACATACTATACAATCTTACTCAGGGATACGGATAACCTCGTAAGTGAACCCTGCTTGCTTCGTAAGCAATCCGATTAGGAATGCCTAACAGACCCATATGCACAATAAAGATGCTCTAAATAGTGTAGAGTCATCTCTCCTGACCCCTCTCAGAGTGGCTTTGAAAAGGTGGGCAAGGGATTCAGAAGCAGCGGAAGGTGAGCTTATTGCCTGCCATCTTAACATGTCTTTCTTTTAAATTACTTCAGATCATGGCCACAATGTATTTGCCCTTGGATCTCTACAAATGTCCCTTGAAAGAGTTGACGAAGGGATATCTCGGCTCAAAACAACTTGAATGGGACCATTGAAAAGTCTAAGGATTTGTATGGTGGAGCCAGCAGCTACAGGTGCCTTGATACATTATGTTTTTGAATTGTGACGATAAATATCATCTTCCCCAAATGTCATGTCATCAGATCCTGTCCTTTTGCTTACTTTTTGCTCTTTCTTCAAAGGTCATGTATGGTTTTCCAGAGCTGTGATTTTGATATCTATTTCACAATGTGCATGCAGACAGGATTGAGTATGATTGTAGTTCTGAGCCCAAGAGCAACTGTTGATAGAATAATGAGTCAATGTCATGTTAAGTTGGTATGGACTGTTGCAGAACATGGCATGTCCAAGAATTAGGGATTACAAAGCCATGTATACAGAGAAGTCTTTTCTATGAGGTAAAAACAATTATTGAGGGCCTATGAGTGCTAAAATAAGAGGTGTGTCCTATCAAGCAAAGTTTTCATGAGACCAATGAGAGTGCCTACTTGTGCACAATCATGTGAACCACTTACCTAGGGAGCAATCCTTGTGAGATAACTCTTAGACTTTGTCAATTGCTCTCTAGGTAAGTATATTCAGTAAGACCTTAATGTCAATTGGTCTCTAGTTACACTGTAACTTGATCATATTTTTCCTTGATATAACCTTTTACACAATTGTTACTTTGCTCCTTGATTATAAGACATATCTACAAATTTCCATAGGAAGCAACCTACAATCAAATTGCCTGCCTTCCAACCCCATCAGTCACCTCTCACTCCTGAATCACCCAAGGGATCACCTGAGCCTAGCAGTGTCTGGGGATGCTACACTGCAGGTTGAAGAGTTCATCAAACAAGAACAACAAATCCTTCACAAACTTAAACATATTATTGACAAATTTATAAGAGGTAGAGGTCTGAGGTTGATGCTATTACTGAGGTCATTGAATCCGTTAATCAATCTGAACTGGATGAAAAGTTCAAATGAGGATCTGTCACAAATTACATTGCCATCATTACTGACATTGAAAACCAAGAGAAAAGAGCATGACAAGAGATGAGAGAAGGGAGAAGAGGAACATTCAGATTTGAATGAAACTGGCAGTAGAGAACAGTTTGCTGTATAGAATAATGACAGAAAACAAAAGGCTCACCCACCATTTAGGTCACAAACCATTGTTTCCAGCCATGCTCCACAAAATCAGTCCCTTGATGCAGACTATGAAAACCATGATGAAAGCAACTCTGGCAACAAATCTGGAAAGACTAAATTTAATGCAGATCAGTCGGAGCCAAAGAAACAAAAAATCAAGGAGAAAGACTTACCTTGTTTCACCAAGGAAAAGCTTGCTCGAGAGGCTGAAGACCTCCATTGCTTTGAGAACTGAAGGCTCCTCAGATTATACCTCAAAAATCCTTTCCAAGTCAGACAATATATCTCCATCTCACAAATTGCTTCTTAAAACTTCCCAGCATCAGAATGGGACAAGCTCATCAAGGAAGAACTTGCTGACTTTGATGTCATTGAAAGTACCATCCACTATATTGGGGTTCCTTGAGAGGATTGAGTATGTATTGATGATTGTAAAATCATCCTTGGACACAACAATCTGATTGACAAAGTTGAGTATGTATTGATGATTGTAAAATCATCCTTGGACACAACAATCTGATTGACAAAGTTGAGGATCATGGCCAATGGTCAATTGCAGCAATGTGTATGGAAAAGCCTCAGTTTTGCATGGCCCAACAGATGAAATGAATAGTCAGATCACTACCTGTAAGGGTGACCTCTGGAGGCTGTGGCTTAATCACAATCATACAACTGGCAGAGGGAAATCCAAAGTCTATTCAGCATCTACAAGAAGTTCTAGAGTTCTAGCTACTCACCTGGCAAAGGGAGATCCAAAGAGAACAAGTCTAAGGATTCCCAATGCCAGTATTTGGAAAATTTACTCTAGAACTTCCGGAAAAAACTCAACAATGACTAAGTCCAGAATCTTATTCAAAAACAGAAATCCATTGTAAATGGCCATGATCTCCAGCCTCAGGGCATGTGGCCACAATAAAGTGTGACTATTGAATTGCCCTTTGTTGGAAATACTTGTCACTAGAAGATGAGAGGACAAACATGAGCAGCAAGCCTGAAATAAGGGAAACAAAAAAGCAGTCTCTTGACATCACCTCTCCTCTAGCATGTGACATCTTAATGTACAGGATAGAAGGAATCATGGATTGCTTGGTCAGCTGCAGAGAGAGGGTAGACACCTTGGATTGCCTTGGGTGCATTGGAGTACTTGCAATAGAATTTCCAAATCAGAGCTGGTGTGCATATGTTGGCCTGTGATTCCTAAAAGATGTCTTTGATGCCACATCTCTTCCACTTCACCTTGAACTATAACTTCCTCCACATCCTCATACTCCTTCTCATCATTGACTGGAATTGGTGGTGGTACTGGCTTAGGGCAATAGCCAGGTATAGAGTCTTCTGGACTGGAACAGCTTGACAATGTTAAAGACTGGGTGTAGCTGATGCAGGCCAGCAGGAAACTTCAGCTGATATGCTAGCAGCCCTACCTGTCTCTCCACCATTAAGGGACCAAGGTGATGATGCAACAGCTTCTAAGATGGCCCTGTTGTTTTTATGTCAAAATTGTCCAGGTACACATGGTCTCCAGGCTTGTATACTGGAGCTGGTGTCTGCTGCTGGTCATAGTACCATGCCATGTCTTCCTTTGCCTTTGTCAATGCTGCCTTTGCCTCCTGCTGTGCCTTATTCATCCTGTTCACAAATACCAAGTCATTCTCAGAGGAATGTGCCCAAGGTTTGAATCCTATGTGAGGGTGTCTGCCAGTGTCCAGAAAGAAGGGGGTCATCTGAGTAGAAGAATGAACATAGTTGTTGTACTAGAATTCAGCATCTAGAAAAAGTTCATCACAGTCATGCTGCCTCATTACAAAACCAACAAATATACTATTCTAACTCCTGGTTAACACATTTGGTCTGGCCATCTGACTACAGGTTTGAAGGGTGTGAGCAGCCTGGGCCACCATCCTCTGCATGCCCTCCTGGTAATGTTGACCATTGTAATTGCTTTGGAGGAAGAGCCTCATTAAACTGCTGAGGCTTGGTAAATAGTTTTATTACATAGTGTGCCAAAGGTTTCTATGACATCGAAAACCCTCTCTGCTTCAATGATAACAGTTATGGATAAAAAAGAGGACAAGCAAGTCGAGGAGAGAAGAGAAGAAAGACAAAGCAATACAAGAGTAAATATGATAAATTCGAGGACAAGAATCCAGGAAGGAACGACCTTGATCTATTCTAGATCTCGGAATAAGTAGTGACAATGAAAAACACATATAAAAGTCACGGGTTGAGATTACATAAACTATGGGATATCCGACACCTCGGAAACAAGGAGCAATACAAGAGAAAATATAAATAAAGTGATAATTTTGAAGACAAAAATCCGGGAAGAAAGATCTAGATCTGATTCTCGATTTCGGAACTGCTGTCAACATTGAAAACGTGACGTGAGTTTCAACCTAAAACAGACTTTGGTCAGGTAGGAAGTCGATCGGTCCGGTCTACTATAAGTAAGTTTCTAAGATATATTTTCAAAAGCAGTGACGATCGATGACACCCATTCCAATCAATCTAGTGAGGCGAAACCTTCACATCTCCGGTGTTTCCTCTCAACGTGCCGCAGCAGGGCTTGGAGAAAGACCAGCAGTCTCCCCATAGGAATTTACAGTATGTCTGTCTCCTGAAGCTTTTCAATGCCGAAATCGGAATGACGGCGACTTGTACAGTTGGGTTCGATGGCTTCTAACTCGCGGAGTAGAATCTCGAGGTAGTTTCGGTAGACTCGTCTCCGTCTGATAACCCTAATTCTTGGTCAACGAAGGGATACTGCCCGTTCCTTATGAAGAGCGCATTGACACCCAGTTTTGGAAGATTTTCTTCGTTTGGTTCTCCATGAATGTCAACATCCTTTCGTGAGTCATGCCGACCCTCGCAAGCGAGGTCTCTTTTCATCATTCTTCCTTTTAGGTTCTCTGCTGGAACCCTTGGCCCCGTTGTTTTCGGACTTGGTCTGCGAGACGCCTGCCTAACCATCTTATTCTTTAACTTGTTATGCTGTATTCCACCCGCGTATCTGTGGGTGATATGGCTTCTCTCGGTTGGGCTCACAAACATCTCCATCTCTATAGCACGACATGGGGCCCCAAGTTAGGCATGCGGCAGATGGTCATTTCGAGATATTCGTTTGGGTTAGCTTGTTTGCTTGTCCTACTTGTGGATGTACTCAATTTTTTTCCAGATACTATGGAGTCATTCTTCCGTGTATCCTGAATTTGATAGGTATGACAGGCTTTTCGGTACTGAACAGTATCCTTGGCGGTCAAGCTCTATCAAGTGTTACCAGCGGATCACTCAGTTGGAAGTATGTCCACGGATTCTTGTTCTCACGACCTTTTATGATGTTGGTGATGTTTCGGTAGTGTCGGAATCATTATCATTGTCATTATCGCACTCCTGGTAAATCCGATAATATTGATTTGGCAGTCATGTTACTGATTCCTCCAGGTTTCTTTTTGTGGATACAAAGTACTTAACTGGTAGGATACGTTTCATGTCGTTTTATGTCACCTACCTAGCGTCTGAATTGACCTCAGGTACGAACGAATAGCTTGGATGCCCGTCGTTCTATCTTTTGTTGTCACCTTGGGAATCGGAGGAAAACATCTATTCAATCCTCCAGCAGAGCCAGCCACTGCGCGTGCCGTCCTCAATTTCGCATCGTCTTTGGCCGGTTTCATGATCACATATTCACCATTGAGCTCCGACTTTACGACATACTTTCATCCCAGCGTTTCGAGGTGTGTTATTATATTAACGACGTCTATTCCTCTCTTAGCACTTCAATAGTTGGCGGATATTCATCTATTCGTACCTAGGATTCCTCCTTCCGGTTGTGAGTTATCGCTGCCTAGAGATTCTTGTAAACCAATTCGTTCAAGGTCACTCTCCAATGCTTGGGTGCTGCTGTTGTTGTGGCAGTGCCATCAGTTCCGCAGTGGCAAGCTGGCTACGCAGGCGGAAATGTTGGCGGACTTTTGGAGGCAATGCTCCAGCCTGCCAAAGGGTTTGGCAAATTTCTGACCGTCTTGCTAAGCCTTTCTGTGGCAGGGAATATCGCCGCTACATTCTATTCGTTCTCTCTCAATATTCAAATTTTTATGCCTCCCCTTGTCAGCGTACCACGTTATGTTTTTTCAATCTTGGCCACTGCGCTGTAGGCACATTCATTTTTTTCCAGGACCATGTCGACTGACCGAATTCTGTTCTGGTTTTGACAGCGTAATACCGCTCGCCATTGTCGGCGCTACAAGATTCTACGAGACCCTGACCGACTTCCTGGGCGTTATTGGCTATTGGGCTAGTATCTTTGTTGCTATAATTCTGGTTGAACATCTTCTATTCCGTAAGAACGATCCGAACAATTACGATGTTACGTATTGGAATGTTTCGGGGCGTCTTCCATCTGGCATAGCGGCTCTTGCTGCGGCAGCAATGTCTTTCGGGCTCATTGTTGTACCAGGTATGGATCAAGTGTGGTTTGTCGGGCCTCTTGCCAAGACAACGGGTGATATCGGGTTTGAAGCTGGGTTCGTACTGAGCGCTGTGCTGTATATACCCTTCAGGGTACTGGAAATTCATCTACGGAAATCTCTCTAATAACCTTCTGGATTATAGTGTAGTGGAATGTTGTGTAGTGTCCATGGATGTGGAATCTATGCCAAGCTACCATGCCAAGCCACCGGAACCCTCAGCCAAGAAATCAGTTGAGTTGTAACATGAAAATTTATCTGATAACGACTTCATCACGGCTAAATTTCCGTTAAATAGACTGCTTCTGTTCGGGGTGTTGGATAGATATCTTATCAGATTGTGTAATCCCCAGCATCCCCCCCTCTACCCTGGCGAACCAAAAATGAGCACCGTAGACTCAGTAGCGAATCGTCGCCTCCTCTCCATCCATAATCATACGACTCCTCTTCCTGAAAAAATCGATGGCCTGGTCTTGATCCTTCCAAGGGGCGACCAAGTGTTTGCGAGTATCGCAACGAATGCGAGCGAAACCCTTACGCAGTTGCGACTGAACAAAACACACATCTTGAATTACCGAATCAACCAGAATGTCTACTTCTCACTGGAACTGTCCGCGATAGGGACACGATACGAAGGAGTAGCTGAGCACATTCCAAAAGCAAATCTCTTCGAGCTTTCCACGCCGGTTGAACAGGGAATACCGAAGGACATTACCATCGTCAATACCTGGACTGCAATATACGCCCTCTTTACCCTTTACCACACGTTGGAGCACATACCCATTCGATTCGTGTATGTCCCGAATACCGAGGAATTGACACGGTACCTCTTAACCTCAGGACTCGGTCGATTGACCCATAACAAGATGAAAGTGGAAGGTCTGGAAAATGTGATATTCCTTTCTAGATCCGCCTTTTGGCAGGGTGCTGGAACGACGGGTTATCACACTCAAGGCTGGATCCTGACTTCCACACCTAGCTTCCCCAGTTTGCCATCATTCACGAGGTCGGACGTGGTTATTACGTCTCACCCTTTGCGGCCTCCCAAGCCACAGCCAGGGGAAGTCCTGTATCGTAGGTATTGCGCCGCAGTTGGGAAATCTCTGGAGTTTGTTGCATTCGACATCGAAGGTGACCCAAAGCGAGATGGTGGCCTGTCACGGCACATGGCGGCTTTCCACAAGTGGCACAACGATGAGCGTGTCAACAGTGCATGGGGAGAACGTGGAAGTTTGGAGACGCACAGAGATTATATCAAGGGCCTCCTTGCCGACCCCGGTGTCGTTCCTATCATGATGCGTTGGAACGGGGAGTTGATGGGCTATGTCGAGATCGTTTGGGCGAAGGAAAACCATGTAGCCCAATACTACCCTCCAGATTCAACAGTGGACGATTGGGAGCGAGGTCTACATGTCCTTGTCGGAGAAGAAAAATTCTTAGGAGGATGTAAGTCTAAGCCCATTTCTGGTCAATCCGGTAGACCGATCTTGATTTCCCAGCTGAAATCTGGCTTCGAAGCCTCGTACATTACATTTTCCTCGCCGACTCTCGTACTAACCGTGTAGTCGGAGAACCCAAGCAAACCAATACCGCAATTCTCAAGGCCGCCCAGTCTGCCGGGTTCCACAACCACGCGGTAAGAGCTTCGTCCTACTTGAGTATAGAAAACTGACACCGATGGACACCGTCCTCATGAAGACGTTTGACTTCCCATACAAACGCTCGTGCTTGTTGTTCAACCCAAGGGAACGATTCTTCAGTAATGCAGACCGTCTATATTGAGTAATTCTTCGAATAGTCCGAGATTATACAGATTCCATGACTCAGAGGGTAAGCCGATTGGGCACCGATGGTCAATGTACACGTAAAAGAGGATGATCAGAGTCAGAGGGAAGGCTAAATCGCCAACAGTGTGGTGTCGGACTTCGAATATTTGATCACCATCAAGTCACCTTTGTCACGGTCAACTGCTTCTTGTACTTATCTCACAACGAGCTATGCCCCGTGCCTTCGGCACGAGTCTATCTCGTTGGGGGCTTCGTCCCCAAACCCCTGACTGAGACCCGCTGGTAAAATTCACTTTCCTCATTTTTCTGGTCTTACAAGGTATAGCCATATCCCTTCATTTCTCTTGTGACATATGTTATGCTAGTATAGATCTGCAATAAAGGAATGAATGAATGAATCGTCGTTTTATTTCGTTCAAGACCTATTTTCACGTGAACATTGTGTGCTAGGTCCTGCAGTACGTAATGGGGGTGGTAATTACTCCACAAC
>JAGGAV010015828.1:0-18741 GCA_017657295.1 Termitomyces sp. DKA64
GGGGGGGGGGGGGGGGGGGGGGGGGTTTTGTGGGGGGGGGGGGGGGGGGGGGGGGGGGGGGGGGGGGGGGCTTGATGAGCCCTGTGCGGCTTCCTTGGTGAGCGCATTGGCTCTCTCATTTGGGGTGAAGCCCATACGACTCCAGTGGATCTGGATGTTTATGACTTCTTGGTGCAAGTTTGTCTTGTTGTCACCATGCAGAGTGCAGGATGCCTGCTGGGTGTGATGCACAGAAGAACAAAACAAAGAAAACTGCCACAGCTGCTACCCAATTACAAGAGTGCTGAGTTCATTGATGAAGATGATGACAATGAAGACAACATCGGAGGCTGCAACATCGGATGATGACGACGACGACGACAAGTAAACCCACATTCAAGGTAACATGTCCGTCACCGCTTCACCTTCAGATCCTCAGTCTTTACCATGCTGACTGCACCACCATCAAACTATTTACCATTTACATCGTCCTGTTGTATTTTATTCAAGGTATGATAATACTTTTTCTCCGAGGTTTCCCGATGAATTTCGAGCGACGAGGCGAGCTCATCGTGCCCAACGATGAGCAGGGGCCAAATGTCGGTGTTATATGCCCGGACAACGGTCGACATAATGTTCAGGAAAACAATCTTGACGATGACCGTTGTCAACAATGACCTCCGGCGCCACCAGCAATAGCTCTGCCCCCTGACCTATAACCAGTGGACTCAGAAAAAGTCCACCACAAAAGCTGAAATATTGCAGAAAGAGGGGATGTCAATAAATGACCTCCAGTTAGACGGGGAAATTGATCTATTATTCCACGTCTAATTAGACCGAATATGCGGTAGCTATAGGTGATTTTCGAAGACCTCTCAAAACTGCGGGTATCTTGCTTAGCAGAAAAAGCAATTTGATAGGACAGATATCTACGCATGTCCTTCGATTTGATTGGTCAAAGGTTCAATAAGTATCTTGTACACATACAACAGATGACCAACGTGTAGCAAAGATGTTGAGGGTACTTTGCGTTCATTCTCGGCAAGTTTCTGAACTCTTTAGCAGCCCATTTCAACACCATCGTATGGTCCATCGTGGTCTGATATACTTCCATCAAATATATTCGGGACGTCTCCAACGATGCAATCGGTACTAGGATTATCCTGACCTGTTTTCAATGATGATCGGCGTATATGATAGCTTCTCGTGGTCATAGACTGACCTGGGCAGGCAAGCCATGCGCCTGAGTCTTGAATGTGGATTTCACCGGAAGGATGATGGTAGCCCAAGAATTGACCTGACACACGATATTCAGTAAGAAAAGTTACTTCCTCGTAAAAACGAAAGGCATACCCGGAACTATAGGAATGGGGTCTTCCCTGTATGTGTATCACTGTTAGAAGACGGAAGATTTGCAAGACAGACCACTTTACTTATTATTAATGTGCGTCAAGGGGACATGCGCATCGACATAGTTGGCAAATGCCTGATTACCGACCTTCGAAACAGAACCATCCGCATAAATCATCCACATAATGACAGACGAGGAAGACATACTCTGGGTAGCCCGTAACCAATCGTCTTGAATGTAACGCCACTCAGGTGAAGAGGAAGATACACTCCATCAAGTAATGCAATCGCGGCACCTGTAGACAAATGAATCCATCAGCACACTGGAAAGAACTATAATGTACAGCGTGAGAGCCTCCTACCGAGAGAGTGTCCAACGATAGTCACTTGTGTCGCCCCATGAGCAGATATTGTTTCTTGAACAGCAGCGAGGACAGTAGCAGCAGTTCTACGGGAACCGTTAAAATAGGTAGCTATAGGAAAAGAGGCTCGCTTCTCTACTTAGCCTGTTCATTGGCAAAACCCTCATGAACCTCGACTGAGGAACTGACGCCAGGGAAAAGAGTAGAGTCAAGATTCGTGAAGTCAGCCTCAATGTCGGTAAGGTCGGATTTGCTGAAAATCAAGAGGCTTGAATCATTCAAAGTCGGGGGAATACTTCAACGAACAGTTTTAAGATGTCGGTACCCTGGTGGCTGACAATAACGCTGCTCAGAGATGGGGCATATCCAACAAACCCTATGCACGTGAATCTGTGTTAGCGATGGAACCATCTCTTCAAAAGTATTCCTACAATATTGAATATCATTGCCATCACCGCCAGACGCAACGGGTATGAAGTCAGGGGTAGCCTCACAGTTCGCTAGAAATTGACCATTTAGCATGTTGTTCTTGTATCACTGAATGAAACTTAACACTAACCACCACAGGTCCAGGTCAAGGTGGTGCTCGGAGAACAATAGGCAGCACTGGCGAAGTAGGCGTAAGGTTTGAAAGTGGCAATCTGAGCCGAAGCGAGTGGTGTAATGCTTTGACGTGGGGCGAGTGGTGAGGCATGACCGGCCGAGAGGACGCTGAGTAAGCTGAAGAAAATAGCTCTCATGTTCTACAAAGCAGGCTTGGGAAACATCTTGACCAGGCTCTCCCTGAATTTATTCGTTTTGTTCGCAGACATCGCCTAAACAGTTTCAAACTGACAAACTGACAAGACTCTCGGCATTAGAAGCCATCCCATCTGTTCTTGCCTGTCAAGTGACCCCTGAGGCCCAGACGGAAGATAAGATGTCCCGTATTATTATATACAGACCGTAGCCTGTACCGCGCCCGGATAGAACTGAAGTTGAGGAATTGTTTGCAATCGAGCCACCTTTTGTATCCAATGTGGAATACTGAATGCTGACCTGGACATCATTGGCCAGATGAAATTGTCATCATGATGGTCCGGATTTGACGTACGTAGTGTTTGATGGAGAAGCCCACACACCATGTACCCACCCATATGTAGGCTATGGGGCACGTGTCATACCTGGGACAGTGCAGACCGCGGATTCTTAGGAAAATCTTCAGCCGTCTTCAGGCCCAAGAGGCCTTTAAGTTATTGTGCTGGCCATGTGGCTTCAATGGTCCTAAACCTGATGTCAAACGCATGATTCTTGAGTAGATAATTCTATTATTGGTTGGTACAGTCAAAGCCTATTATCGACAATTGTAAGATCATGCATCCAGAAAAACATGGGTATACACAGCTCAAGCGTCATCCAAGTAAGGATCGCATACGTGAGGATCGTGGAGCTTAGCCGGATCTTTGGTGAGGTAGCCGAGCTTGACACCCTCCAGGTACGACCTGTGTTAGGAGGCAAGAGGGGCATGCATGAGTACCATGTCGCATTGGGCTCTCACGAACATAGGGGTACATACCATTGCCGCGCGGTATCACCTGCCAGGTCCGACTTCTCGATCTTGAAATTCCAAAACTGCAAAACAATGACAACACAGCATGTGGCAACAAGGAAATAAGCTTACGATCCACCCGGCACCTTGACTGTAGGCGCGCTTCTGAGCATCTGCCCATTTGTACAGGAATTCGTCCGAAGCAGAGAACTGGGTGGGAAGAGCCCATTCTGGGTGCATGACGTCAATACGTCAGTTTTTTTTTAGAGATCTACCTTTACACCAGCTTACCACCGAAGTACAGAGGACTGTTGCCTACTGCAGCGTCATTCTGAAGCCGGTTCAGATCTAATCAAATGTTCAAGTGTTTAACACTTTGAGCAAACTGACCATATATGTACTTACTGCAATTGTGTCTAAGGTAAGCATCTTCAGTAGCATTGGCAACACCCTATAATCTCGAAGTATTAGTGTCCAATGATAGGGTAAAAATGCAATGTGGTACCCCAAACCTAGAAAACCATGAGAACATACCAGAAATAAGCTTGTGTCAAAACCTTACGAGTAGTACAAATGATTGTCATATATTTGTGGTCCGATCGCAGCATCCGCAGGATTCGGAGGGTTGTTGGACTGCCAGTTGACATCCATAAAACTACACAGACGATTCACTGAACAAAAGCGAGTTCATAAGGCCATGAAGTTTGACCCACTTGGTGACAAGAGAATCCTTCTTGTGAGAACCAGAGAATCGTAAAATTTCCTTCATCGAAAGCTGGACAGAGAGCTTCAGAAGAATAGGAATAGCGTCGAGCACAGCCTCTTTGACATCGGAAGGGAATATCGGGGGAAGGTGGCTCGCAAATTCGAGTGATGCAGTAACGTTGGTATTGACTTGGATATGCAAACCCGAGCCCAATTCGGGCACTGGAATACCAAGAAGCGCTTCTACAGCACGGACCACGAGAACAAAGTTTTTCTGGACTGAAGCGAAGTTAAATAGAAAATGACGCAGCAAACGATACGATACGAACATTCGCCGTATCCTGGGGTTTGGTTTGCATCCATAATGGGTTCGTTGACGGCTTCAATGGAAACGACATTGCTGAAGGCGGGATCGGCATGCGACAGGGCCGTCATGACTGCAGTCCACACCAACGCGCGATGATAATTATAAGGGGTCTGTCCATAATCTTAGGTACCCGTATGAAATTTGATGAAGACGACTGACATAAAACTCGACATCAGTAGTACACCTGTAAAGATGATGCGCCAACGCTAAGTGATAGATATAGTTCACATTCAAAGGCACTGACCTTCCCGTGAACTGCTGCTGAGGATCTTGAACGCCAGGGAGGGCGTGATGATCGAGGATGGCCACGATACCCGCCTTACTCAGTTGCTGCAATCCGCGTCGCTAGGAAGAGATGAGAGTGAAAAAGGTGTTTTGTAACATCACTTAAAAAGAGCTACAAGCTGAGAAAGTCCACCTCTGGGAAAGTATTCTGTTGACCGATCGACCAAATCTTCGACAATCCAATAGCCAAGCTGCGAGTTTGGTCAATTTGACTAGATTGGAGTGTAAAGGGAAAGATATCGTACAGGAATACGAACGGTGTTAAGACCGAGTTCCACGAACTGATCAACGTCATTCTGCGAGAACCAAGACTCCCTGTGAGCAAGGATTAGCATTGTCCCATCGGTGACGTTTGAGCACTCTACCAGTGCTTCTCAAATTTCTCGTCTACAGTATCAGGATAGGCTTTAGCAAGTGCACTACACGATTACACATCAACACCAAAAAAGGTAACCAGACGCAAAAGATCGTACAACTCTGAGTCGATGCACGTTGAACAATCATCACATTGCTCGCCTCCCATGGCAATCCATTCTTCGGGGGGGCTGATCAATGCTTGTTCAGACGCATATGTGTGGGGTTCACACCTGCAGGAAGCATCCAGGGCTCCAAAACAAGCCTGAAAACCTGTCAGTAGGACGTTTTCCTCTATTGTAGCAAGACTTACCAAGAGCCTAGATTGACGCCATAGATCTTGAGAGGGAAACCCGCATTGGCCACCGCAAACAAACTAGACACGAAAGAAAGACCTAACAGTAAGGAACGCATGCTTGATCAGTCCGTTAGAAAAGGAAACGCGCGTCGCGTAAAACCGTACTAGCACGTTGGTTTATGTACCAGTCCAACAGAGTGTGCGGAAAAATGTACGAGATTTAAGCCGTCTAAACTCCTGGGTGAACATGCAGCACCGGGGTCACGCTGTTCGACTGAACACGACTAACGCGGAGCGAGCTACAAAATTGGTACATTTGAGTCTTTTTTTAAACTTCAGCTCAAGCAGGCGACTTCAGGAGATGCCGGAGTATTCTTGTTCGTGGTGTACTGACTATATAAGAGGGACACACGAGATCACCTGAGATGCATAACCATGAAAGCAGGAATGACACGAGGAAAGAGATATACCAAAATGTTTCCGGCCCCGGGCCGACACTAGTGTCGCCGACACAACATATACACGTATACTATTTACCTCTAGATCGACTCTCGAATGTTCAACGTTCGAACGTTCAAACTCAAGCTTCAAGCTTCAAACTCCAGCGCAAGTAAAGAAACGTCACATGAAAGAATTATGTGAAAAGCTTCACCGTCATTGATATCAACAACAATCAGCTGCAGCCCGGTGTCTACGTCTTTCATTGACGGAAACATGTAAAAAAGCCCCTGTCCCAGCCTTCGTTCCCGACGACTGTCCCGAATTTCCCCACTGTCCTTCCTCACTGTCCTTGACTTTTCCATCCCATGTTCTCACTCCACTCACTCTTACAAGTTCTCGGCCTCTGCGATGTTCGCCCGCGTTTTCATCTTCTCTCTCTTTTGGCCTTTCCTCGTTGATCGCACATCTTGGACTCGAGAAGGGAGATATTGACTCGTCATCAACCTTAGTGATATATCTAGTGAATTGACATCCCGATCCGACGTTACAACCTGTCGCTTGAGGAGGAGATAGGGTCGATGTGCAGTTCTGATTCGTTTCGTGAGTGTTGGTTCCACACTATATATAGGTCTGTGGTACTGTATCGCTCGTGCACCTGATAGATGGGAAGACTGAATAAGTATCCATCATAGACTAGGTACTGGTGGTGAGCCATTATTAGTAGTGAACTCTGGGAAACGAAACGGATGCCGACTTCTTGGGCGAATTGGGCCTGACTCTCTTCCTGGCGACGATGGTATGATCAAGGTATACGACTTTGGAGATTCGCATGTATGTACAAACTACAGATTTGTAGATTCCTTCATCTGTTGTTTCCTCACGTGTTGCTTGGTATAGAACATTTATGGTCGTCCTCACTGTGAAGACTGCTATAGCTTAGAGGCTACAGCCGGTGAGTACTTATCCGATCTATATATGTGTAGCTCAAAGCAGTGACAGCTGTCGAACTCTCGGTGTATCGTTCTTGGTTCAGATTCTTTTATTCTGATAAATTACAACCCTCGATTACATATCATTGCTCTCCTTGGCATCTTTGGGGTAACACAAGGTGGTATCTGTCAAGTTCCTTCATCCATTCAGATCTGGCTCAACTCGTCAGGTGGGGAAAAAGCCTCTTGACCATCGATGTGACGGGTATCAGTCTTATCGCTCTGGGCGAGCAGGATAGATGCCGGCTCTTTTCTTTTCCCTTTGAACAAATGACTTGTCCTACTTATTACCAGGTATGAAAGCATCAAATTCCGTGATACGTCCTTCAACCATTGTGTTGCTACTTGCTGCCTGTGGAATTCCGCTACTCTTCGGGCGGGACATATCTAACAAGGACATTGTAACATGGATTGCGTGTCGCGGTAAGTATTCTCAACAGATAACGTGCTAATCTAAGGACAAGACAATACAGCTGTAAGCACTGGTGACGTGGAGATTATATGATGAGCAGTATTCCGGATCACTGGAGGCCCATATGACTGTAACCTCATGATATCTTGTGAATAATGGATACACGTGAAGAGCTACTTTAAATCGAGCTTAGGTCTACAAATAGTTTGAAATTTAGCAATGAGGACTTATGAAGCTTGCGTGTTTCGGGAGTGAGGTCCGTCACGATCGCAGCACATGATCCGATGGTGGTGCGGTCGCTGAGTTAGACCTTGCTCCATACAGCAAGTGATATCATGAAACAGATGACTGAATACCCCATCGTAAAGGCCGTGTGCAACGTACGACTACTATGTTTTGGTTGCATAGACAAGTGAGATTGATTTACTCTGATGGTTCGAAGCGAAGTGCTTTCGTCAATTTTTTCTTGCTGCGTTCCTTCAGACTCCCATCTTCAGTACTCACTGGCAGTCCTCAGTGCCGCCGCTGACTCTCGCTTACTAGGTTTGCTGTAATCTGCCCTTGATGTTGATAAGCTGATGACTTATTCTATCCATTGAGGTGGCAGATCTTCTTTTCAGAGCGCCTGAGAGAGAAACTTCCGTGCGAGAACAGCCCGAGGAAGCCGGAGAACCGAACGGAACTGCACTTAAGATAAGACACTCACTGCAGCTGGCCTGTAAGCGCTGTCCATTAGCCGGATGCCCACGGTCAGCCAAACGCTCTGCAGTGCTCCATGGACAGTACTGCCATGATCTTGCCACACTCAGTCAGTGTCATGACAGAACAGGCTTCCTCCCGCTCCCCGCCGGGCTCAATGAACAGACCTGTACATTCTCCGATGGGCCCCCGCCATCGCTTCCCTCGATCCCCCAGCGAAACCACCCCGCGCGATTCCATCCTCTCTCATGCCGAACCAACGCCCGCGTACCCTTCATCGCCTGTTCGAACAGACAATGGCCCATTGCCGCCCATAGCAGAATCCGTCCCGCCTCCTCCACCGCCAACCTCGTCTAGCGCAAATCCACTCTCGCCTTCGCCGACCCCGATCTACAAGATCATTCCCAAACCCGCCACACTCATTCCGGCCCCTACGCTCTCATTCGAGACAGAACCTATCAAGTGGAAGGCTCTTCCGCACGAGGCGGCATTATGTGAGTTGATGTTGGCTGTCTTAACACTTGTTACTATAAATACACGTAGGGACTTTGGACAGAAGCGAATTACAAGAGATCGTGGGGCGTGCTCTTCGACGGACTGCACCAGATACCTTTATTCGTTTGCTTTCGCTCGATAATCTCGACACAAACCTTCCAGCAGAGGTTGATCGCCTGACAACTCTCAAGGCTTGCAAGCAGGCCCAATACCGCTTCCTCGTTCAGCGCCGTACAATGACACTGCAAGCGCTCAATTCGAGCTTCATATCTCCTGACAAGTCAGAGCCGGGTGGTGATGGGATACCCATAGCGAGCAAGATCGCTTTGGAGCTCTCGAAGGTAACGGCAGAGTGTGACAAGATTATGAACGATCTTCTTGTTATCAACGATCAACTATCGCAGATCTCGATGCTCACAGAATGTCATCTGTCGAGCGCACTTTCTGTGGCGTTGCGAAAGGTACACTAACTTGTTCCAAACCATCTGACTGCACTCTCACGATCTCATCAGCTAAACAAAAGCTATTCAAAACGAACACATGAGCTTTTGTGTGCAGAACAGCGGACATCTGAACTTCAAGCTGATCTGGAGGATGCCTGGAGAGAGGCAGCAAGGTTAGCTCGCGAAATGGATCGAACCCATGCGAAAGATGGACTAGCACCATTGGAGGATGGATCCGACGTCGCAAATGATGATGAGGATGACTACATAGAAATATTGAAGGAGGAAGCCGTAATCAAGACCGCCGCAAAACTTAAAATCCACTCTCGTCGTGCCTCGCACATACCCACGGAGCTCATCATCCAATCACGGAATAAAGGACATGCGGAAAGCCTCCCTTCGTTCTCTCCGCTCTCTCCCATGCCCGGTGTCTCCGCTATGGTACCTCCATCCACCATAATCGAAGTTGCCGCTGAATCTGGACCATCAACACCATCAACACCCCCAAGCCCAAGCCAGGACAAGGACGATGCAGCTAGCGTCCGTAGTGTGCGAAGTGCCAAGAGTCGACGGAGCATCCGCTCCCCCGAGGCCACGCGCTTAAGTCTCGTCAACGCCGCCCGGACACGAAGCCTTCGCGCCTCACAGAATAGTCTCAGAATCAGCAGGCCCAAAACACCCGCACACCCGCCTATGCCTGATTTACCCCTTGAACTTATCGGATCGCCCATATCATCCCGTTCGTCCCGTGTATTGTCGCGCCATCTCTGGAAGGATTCGGGGAGTAGGATATCTCTTGCCCGGTCGAGGCGTACTAGTCTAAATGATATCCGACCTGAACGAGAGTCCGCAGAGTCACTGGTGCCGACGGTAACGATGGATGATATTTATATTCGCTTGCAGTCACAGATGACGCGTCGCTCGGACTGTGAAATAAATGTGGTTAGTCGCACACCTCCGCCTATGCCTAGACGTACGTACCCTCCTTCCTTTCCAACTTGATCGTTGGATCACCGACTCTCTTTCTCTAGCGTCCATGGGTGCCTCTCCAGGCATCCCGGATGTATGGCTAATGAAAGGGGGGCCTACATCTTCACCTCCAAAGTCATCTAGCTCAGAACGCTTCCCATCCATGAAGCGACCAGTCCAGAAGCTCAAAAGTTACACCAAGCGTTATTCTTTGCCATTCCCCCTCTTCAAGCGCAAGCCATCACAATCGTCGTCGTCTGCGCGGAGCGTGTCATCGTCACAATCGGCACCGACGAAATTCCACTAGTTGTATCGAGGTCCTAATCTTCATTTCAGTCTTTGACCACTGACTACACTTTCTTGCCACTCACTTATACCACATTGTCATCTGCTAATTCCAGTGTTTCAAACCTGTGATATACTCCCACACCTGTACGTTGCTTTCCGAATGGCTGGACGGATCGATCGCGTTGACCTGATTTTGGATTCCCCACACCGATATTGACAATTGTATCTTTCGTCATTTGCTCTTTGAACACCTAGTCTGTACTCTGTATCCTTCAACCCGTTGACCATGCAAAGGCTGCAGCTGAACATCGATATGTAGAATTGTCAACGATCAGTTCAACATTTCTTA
The DNA here is from genome assembly GCA_017657295.1 of Termitomyces sp. DKA64. Taxonomy (NCBI): domain Eukaryota; kingdom Fungi; phylum Basidiomycota; class Agaricomycetes; order Agaricales; family Lyophyllaceae; genus Termitomyces; species Termitomyces sp. DKA64. The sequence continues at coordinate 10,314 of JAGGAV010015828.1, forward strand.
CACTCAATGTTATGTCCTTGGACATTAGGTCAAAGGTGCGGGGCAAGAGTGTCCATCCAAGCGAGGGCACAATGCTTGACTTGATGTCAGGCCAGTGTCTATTGATGGGAGGGACCAACTTTCGAGCTCACACAATTGTACTAGTCCGGAGGCACGGGATGCAAGACTTCAAGGTGAGAACACGAAGGTATGAGGGGAATGATAAGGCATTAACGCGCTAGCATTTTGGGATTCAATTTTGTGGCCTGGAGTGCATGTCTCGAGCCGGGACTAGGGTTTTGGAAGGAAGATCACACCAAGGAAATTTGAGTTTCTTGAATTGCCGGTGGAAGGACTAAGAAAGTATGCCAACCATCGTGTGACTCCGTGAGCTGGACTGATCCAAAAAGATGAGAAGCAATTTTCCAGCGCCAAGCCACCGAAAGATACTGATGTGTGATCATGGCAACGCTGTTAGCCTTCGCAGGATCCTTGTCCCGCACACTTCTAGGGGACAGCACTGGACATGTAGTGTAGCTTATTAGCGAAAGACGCCTAGGGTGAGCCTTCAAACGTAGCATGTAGGGCGAGCCTACGAATTGTAAGAACGACGTTTTTGCCATGAAGATGTGGACATATCAGCAACGACAGAATGTTTCAAGAAATCGACAAGTTCTGAGAGTCTACGGACAAGACACCTGTTGATTTCCTGAGGAGTCGTTTCAGAACGCCTGGCAGAAAACAAGTATTGAAACCCGCAAGAATGCTGGCCAAGCGAAGTGGTATCCGAAGCGAGAATTGAAAGGTTGATTATTGAGGTCAAGGTTCAGGCTCAGATCATCCATTTACGGCTGTATATGATGACGATTCGTAATCGCAAAATTTTATCAACCTTGAACTCTAATAGTGAGTACATCCCTCATAATGGGTACGTCGGATAGACGAATTGGAATTGCATTAAAAGGGTAATGATACCGGTGAACTACAAACGGAGTGAGCCATTTTTTTAAAATTATCGATAGGTTCCGACTCACTTGAACGATTATTTCAAAACGCCTCCTGACTGAATCTTCTCATGTTCTGTACTTGACCCTGCGTAATGGCAGAAGGCCAGATTCGGACATTATAAGAACTGGGTAAGACCAGGATCATCATGAATCAGCCACATGCTGGGAAAGAACGACCGCCTTCTCGACATGTTCGCCAACGGTAGCATGCAGCAGAATACCCTCTCAGATTCCTTGGGAAGTGATCAAAGAACGACCAACGTTACCTAAAACAGCGCGAACGCGTTGACACTAACACTTGGGGACTCCTCGGCATGTGATATATCATTGAGCTTGCAGGGCCTATCCATGCTTCTGAAGGCAGTACTGGAGATATTGCAGAAGGTTGCGGATGGGTACATCCTCGGCATAACACAACGTGAATTAGAAAATTTATAGGATTTGGAGAAGAGAATCCGGAGAGCCCCTCATGGGGAACAGTTAATACTGCCCGGGTGCGCAGCATCGGAAATGTTGGGTCGAGGCAGCATCCCTATAAATTTGAACGTCCAGGACTTGATAGGGAGGATGACTAGGCTCAGGATGCAGGGCTCGCTCCATGATATTGAGCATCAGCAGATAGGCCTGCCGCTCAAGAGAGTGGATGAAGTACAAGACAGCGAAGAAAATCTGGTGCAGAGTGTGGGAAAGTTGATGGTGCAAGACCTGCGACATGACACTGAGTTGCAGCAGTCGAGGCAACAAGCGGGGTACGGAACATGGAACCGTCGCCTCCAATGCCACTAGTCTCCGGTGGGGACGGTCAATCAACATTGCCCGGTAGCGAGGACATACTCACATCTAATTCGTATCGGAACGCGACGGATTTGTTAGATCCTTTCTGCCCAGTCCGCACGGATTCCCTGTCAAACCACGCCAATTTTGGGCGGGACTTTGAACAGTGGTACAAACCTGATGACACAATACCTGTGCCTAGGAATCCACAGATGGATATCCAAGTCGAGCGCAATTTTGTAATTTGGTCCAAAACCATGACTGCAGTGCCCGCGCCTGGAAATAGACGAGAGGAGGGCGTTGAATCGCACGACTTTTCACACTGGTGCATTCCGGATGGTGATAACCATGGACAAGATGGATCATCTGCGTGGGAATCTTTGGGCGGAAGATTTCGACTTCGAGCGTGATTTGGGGCAGTGGTTTAACTCACCGACCGATTTAGAAGATGAGGCGCCTTCGATTAGGAGCCTGCAAAACTAGGTCCAAGTCAATATCTCTCAGAGCACCAGGACAAGGACATGTTAGGCACCCATTGAGTGATCCTGATTTTTGTCCTTATAGTTGGCGCGGTGAGGAAACGACTACTTATGTGGGGGCATCTTTCGTGAGCAGGAGCGCGGATGGGAATATATATAAGAGCATTGATCAGTGCAAGGCAAACTAGAAACACTCCGATGTCTTTATTCTTCTTTCAATGGACTCAGCTCATAGCTCTGGAAGGCATTGATTGACAGATCGTCACTAGCATACATGTATGTAGGTGTAGAACTGTATTCCGCCTCCCCAGCCTTCTAATTCGCCTCAGAAGCAAGAGCAAGAGCTCCTTCATTGTTGATGAGGGTGAAGGATGCACCTTCCTTTCCTACCCGGCTGGCCATTGCTGAGGCTGGCAACATAGCAGATCCAAGCTTTCCTGCTACAACAATGCTCTTAGCCAGCGTGGAGATCTATCATACCCCAAAGAACGGTTAGCAAAAATGCGGGCAGGAACACAACAACGGCGACTGGGCGGAGTCACGCACATTGATTTGAGCACTATTGGAAAAGTAAGAAACGAGTGAAAGAACGGGGCTGTACAATAAATAAATAAGGACTGGCGGTTGAGCGGTTTTAGAAGACTTACGCTGCAATGGACTCCACAAGTCGTTTGGAGTCGCGGTTTGTACCCGCCAAGAACGCAGGTCGAAATATAATCGTATCGCTGTAACCCAAGCCTGCAAGCGCGTTCTCCGTCAGGCCCTTACTCCTGAATACGAGCGAATCATGAGTCCACTATAAGATTTCATCCTAATAATATAAGACATCACCTAGTGTAAAGGAGCCTTGACGACCCGTCTGCACTAATAGACTAGACCCGTCAACAGTTTGAGGTCAGTCGAGCGTGAATGCAGAGTCGAGGTGGAAAGGAACATACAGAAACGTAGACGAGTCGTTGTTCTGAAGCATCAGATTTGGCCTCACGAGCAGCATTGACAACATACCTGAGAAGCAAGTAACTAGGGTTAGAACACATATAACGAAAAGCAACCGCGGACTCACTCTCTGTCAATCTTCTCGAACGCAGCAGCACTCCCAGCTACTTTTCTCGTCGTTCCGAGTCTGGATCCATATCAGCGTTAGCGATCTTCGTACCCCCAGCCCAAACCTCCGCCCTCAAGTACGCACGCGATGAACACAACATCCCACTTTTGCTCCTTCAACCCCGCCTCTTTGAGGTTTTCAAAGTCAATTGTCCGTTGAACGAGTTTGTCTATGCTTGATGCAGGAAGAGCGCTCTTGTCCGTCACACGACGCCCATATTCGCCAACCTTGGTAAAGTCAGGAGATTGGAGCAAGTTAAGGAGAATCTTTTGGCCTGTTTGGCCTGTTGCGCCGATAAGGAGAGCGGATTTGCTAATAGTGGCAGCCATGTCCACCTAATGTTCACGTTAGAAGAAAGAGGAGCTATACTGTACGTTTGAGCTTATCAGACAAAATTACGCTAGACCCATCTGGATAGAAGCGATCGTGGAAACGAGACTTCGATGAATTTCCCTCGTCTTTCCCCGAGAGGCACCGTCTCTACCTGATTTGCTACCATGCCAAGGCCCAGCTTTGGTGTCTGCGTCTTGTAGACTTTTTCTTCTTGTAAGTAGTACATCGAAGCTCATGAATAGCAAGGCTGATTGTTCTCTCCCCATTCAAAATTAGCTTTGGGACTCTTCAACGCGGGATCAAATCCATGTGAAAGCAGCATATCAAACACTTTAACCTAGAATAATTGTACGTTCCTCTGCAACATTCGATCTCCCGTGCGCATGAGACCACCTAGATATATATACTTATTTCTTTGCTGTAGGTCTTATACCGTTCAGAGCCTGGCCTTGTTTTCGCGGGACTCATTTTGAATTGTCAAATTCTCCAACCGTATTGAAAAAACCTATTAGCTGCCTAACGACCGACTCGCCATCAGAGCGACTCTGGGATCCGCAAATCTCTAAGGTCCTTCTTATGATTGTGTCTTACAGCGGCTTCGCCGGTTGCCTTTAACGTCAATTCACCACCTTCTACGGTTGCCCTCCAGGGTCAGGTCATTTTTAGCTGAGAAGCTGTCAAAGCCTTGTCATGAACTCTTCGTTTACGTCGTCCAAACCCGAATCCCGACCTCCGAAACCTCACCACCCTCAATTTCTTTTATAACTTGGTCTCATTGTATCTGCTATCTACTATTCCCTGGCATTCTTTCGGTTTCCTTTCGCCTTGATTCCTAGACTTACCCCAACTCAATCCCTTGTCTCAGTCAGTTTTGTCTCATTGTTCTATTTCATTTGATATTTTCACAGACACTTTGAGTTTTTAGACCTAGATACATCCTTGTATTTGATGTAGTGTCAACAGTGTTTTCCCCAACATTGCCTGACCTTAAGCTTGATCTCATCTCTCTCTCCACCCTCTATGCTCTTGTTACTTCAGGATTATCTTGTTCTACCTCTGGACTTCTGTGATCTTCACAAGTTTGATGCTACCATCTACTATGTCCAACCTCTCTGTTCCTGTTACCTCTGTCCTCCCCAACCATCATCATCCCAACTAGTACCCTCCTCCTTTGAATACTGCTCTCTATGTTCCTCCCATCATTTCTGGCTTTGACTATGCTCACCTTGGTGGCTCTTTTGATCCAGCTGCAATCCCTGGTGGCACAGGCACTGGCAATTCTGGCAATACCCCCAGTGCCTACTACTCTCAACTCTGAGCTTACTGCTGTTCTCAGTGTCCTCATCCAAAACCAGGCATCACTTCAGCAATCTCTCATTGATGTCATGGCTGAGGTTGCCTATTGCACCAATGCCTCTGCCCCCATTGCTACTCCATCAGCTTGCAGCAACTCAAGCATTGCAAAGTCACACCTTTTCTTTTCAAAGTCAAATGCAATGTTGAGTTCAACATAACTTCATTTTCCAACAATCATGCCAAAATCTTTTTGTTTGGCTGAATCTGAAGGATGGAATTCCAGTTGAGTGGTTCAATCAGCTGGAATGTGTGAGTTCTCCTCTACTTCATGACTGGATCTAGTTCCTTTTCTGCTTTCTGCAAGAAATTTGTAGACCCCAGTCTCATTACCAATGCCAACAATTGTCTTGATATGCTCAAGCAAACTGGGTCCACTCACAAGTATCTTACAGCATTCATGGAGATTGCAAGTCACCTTGACATGACTGAAGAAACTAAGATCTTTTGGTTTATGAAGGGTTTGAAGTCCAATGTCAAGGATGCCCTTGTCACCATTGTTGATTGCCCTAAGACTCTTAAGGGTTGAGAACCCTTAATCATCTCCATTAATACAAACATCCATCAGTGCAAGCTCAAGCACTGCAATGAGTACAACAAGTCCCCTAGCACCAAGAAATCTGTTTACTTGAATTCTTTCAAACCCATCATCACTCCTGCTTCCTCTAATTCTGATTCTACTCCCTCAACTTCTACCACTGCTGACATCATTCTCATGGACATTGATGCTGTCCACACTGCTACATCTACCTTCTTATCTCCTCAAGGCCCTCATTGTGGTGGTGCCAGCCACAAAAGTATGGCCTGCCTCAAGTGCAAATATGCAATGGAAATGGGAAAAGGCAAGTCAAAGACCATGTAGTTCCACAGTCTTTGACTTTAGCAGATAGAACTTGCTCTACTCTGCACCACTGATCCCCACAAGTCTATGCCCAGGCAACCACAGGCAAATGGCTTGCTCCACTTACCCCTGCTCCCTTGTATCCTCTTCTATCCACAACTGCTCAGACCCCCAATATCAAGATCATTTTTTCATTTATATCACCCTGTTATTTCCAAATTGAAAATCTATCAACTCCTACACCTTTGTTGACAGCAGAGCAACCTCTTCCCACATCTCAGATTCCTTTGCAAACTGACATTTACTTCCCCACTCTGCTGAACCATCACCAATCCCTATCTATACCATTGATGACTACCAATTACTTCTGGACTCCTCACTCATGACATTACCATATATGTTAAAGTTTGTGATCACTTAGAATACCTCCATCTTGGCATTGTTTTAATTCCTTATCCTGTTCTTCTTGGTCTTGACTGGCTATGCCAATGCAACCCCTCTGTTGACTGAACTCACAATCAACTCTCTCTTTCTTGCTGTGATGTTAATCATCACTTTTCTATGTCTGCTTTTGGCCAAGGCTACAGTCTTGAGCCTTCTCCTGTCTCTTACTCTGTGGCATCTCTTGGTCTAGGCTTTTATCTTAGCAGGAGTCCTTCAGACATCACTCAGATCCTCAATGCTTCATATGCCAAGCCATCACCACCCTTCTCATTGTACACCATTACTGATGCAACTACAATGCCTTCCATTCTCTGTCCCCTGACTTGAAATGGCCTCAGTCATGCCAAGCTCAAATCAATCTGGTGCACACCTCTGCCACAACTGGACCCTCTCAATGGTCCAACAAGCAAACTTCTTAACATCTCCTTTTGCTCCTTGTCCTGTTTTGGCAAATATGCCAAGAATCAATCAATGTCATCACCAAGAAGAATTGTTATCCACTTTCTCTCACCTCTGGCCTCATCAACTATGTTCAAGGCTGCAATAAGTTTATTATCATCAATCTCAAAGATTCTTTCAATCTCATCTGCATCAAAGATAGTAACAAATGGAAAACTGCATTTAGAACCCATCTTTTTTTAATACACTGTCATTGTCATGACCCATCCTTGAACCCCTGCTGGACTCTAGACCTCCCCTGAACCACCCTAGTAAGCCTAGAACATACTCCCCCTCACTCTTAACATCTATGACACTTCCTCACCCCCGGTGCCTGCTCTAGCAACTCCCAAGGCTTCTCTGGAAAGCCCCAATGCTTCTCTAGCAGTTCCCATGATCCCCCCAACATCCCCTCAGTGTCCAGGTATGGCCACCCTCCCTGGCATGCATCACAGTTATGTATCAAGACAATACTACCACCTAACTAGCCAGTCTTGGGATGCCCCAAACAACTGTATCCAGGACCTGCCCACATGACCCAACCTCAGACCTGTGGTCCCAGAGGAGTTCCCCCCACAGGTACTTAAGCCATAGTGTAGTAATAGTTAAGTAGTCTTGATATTACCTACATTCTTGTACTTATTACATCTCTTGTGTATCTGTCTTTCTATTCTGTATCATCTTGTCAAATCTTATCATCTCCTGATTGCATCTGTTTCCATCTTATCAGTCTCAATCTTATCAGTTTTCATTTTCAGTCTCTCATCTGTTTTCTAAGTCTTGTCTCACCTCATTTCCATCTCTCATATTGTCTTGACTTTTCAGAATTCCCCATACTCATGACCTAGACCCACTGAGTTTGTGTTATCACTCCAGAGCTCTGTACCATGCTTGTCCCCCACTTGTCTGTCACTCTGCTTCCCCATATAATCTACCAGAACATCCCAGACCCCCCCAGACCACTGCTACCTTCTTCACCTGCCCTGTTTCACTTTTCCAGAGCTCACCAGAGCTAGGAATTGTAAGTTTAGATGTTGTGTCTGCCTAGTAAGGGACTTGCCCAGTGTAACCAAGCCCCTGGGTCAGCAGAACCTGACATAATATCAAGACTCTCCCCTTACCCCATTCCCAATGTCTAATTATAGTCCTGCATATCTGCCTACTAGTTATCTAACTGACTATTATAGTAGGCCAGTTCCCAACTCCTACTATCTCCAGTTCTATCCAATGCCTGACTGCTATGTCACAGCCACTCTGCAGTACTGGGCCCCAGAACTAAACCCTGCCCCCTATGGCCCACCCATTAGTTAGGGCCCACCCTCAGACTGGTGCCACCCCTCATTGTACCCAGTCAAAGGAACCTATTCCTGCCCACAGCCTGACACCCCATTGGCTCTTTGGGCACCCACAGCTCTGGCACCCTCAGCTTTTCCCCCTAGGCCCTATTATGCCTACTCTGTCCCCACTGCAGCCCTGGTCCCCCTGGAACAGCTTGATGGATACTTCTCCCATGGCCTCAACCCTCCACTGCTCCCCCCCATCCAAGCCCCACCCTCCCCTAGGCAGCAAAGAGTCAAAGCCTACATCCAACAATGTGATGAGGTTCTTTGTTCACTCCATCTAGCTCCTGCCAAATTTGCCAAAAGAGCAAGGGCCCTCCTCATCAGTCTGGGAC
>JAGGAV010015829.1:0-18719 GCA_017657295.1 Termitomyces sp. DKA64
CTAGATTGACACTAATGGTGTCTGTATAATCTAGGTACAAATACAGTCATTTCTACTACAGACTGAGGATTGACACTAATGGTGTCTGTATAATCTAGGTTCAGTTTCTAATGGTTCAGTTTCTAACAGATCCAGCCATTCCTCCCTCTCCAGAGTTCCTTGAAACTCTCCCTTGGTCATCATTATTACCAGCAATTCAGCTGGCAGGCTAGCTACCTGTGCCAGTTCATCCTCAGCCTCTTTTACTGTCACAATCTTGTGACCTTTTAGTCAATTGTGACCATTGCAATGCTTGTCCATGTTCCAATACCATCACAGACAACCATCCATATATGCTAGATCCACTTTCTCTGCCTTCAATGACACTCCATTGACAACAACCACATTGTTCACAAAGTTGAGAGTAACCTCTCTCCTATGCATGAATGGCATGCCAATGATCATATCACAGCAATCAAAGTTCACTATGTCCACATACTCCTTTGTCAGCTGTCCTGATGCTCTAATCTGTATGTCTGCACTGAAATGTACTACAGCACAACTACACACAGTTCCCATCTGGAGCATTAATGGCTCCATCAACTCATGAATGCATATTCCATTCACATGAGCAAACTGGAGTGTGATTTCTGTAGTGGTGCTTCCTGAGTCCCACAATGTCCATGCCTGATGTCCATTGACACTGACATATGGTTACCAGACACTCTTTCTCCTCATGAGAGTAACTTGGCTGTTGCAGCTTATCTGCTGCTTTTTGCAATGTTACACATCTCATATGAATGCATTGATTATTCTGATGCTTTGTCAGAGCAAACATGTGCTTATCTTTGTCATCACAAGCATAGTAATCATTGTCATATACATCCACAGTGACATACTCATCACCATCAATTTTGATGCTGTCAGCATTGTCTAGGGCAGACTGTTCCTCTACATCTAGAGGACTCTTCTTGTCATTAGCAAGTTTGTCTGCTTCCCCATTGACTACACTCTCAAAATCACTCCTTGCTGCTGCCACATGGGCAACCATAGCTGCACCTTTGGCACCTTTCATTTGCTGGTGTAGTGGCCCATTTGACCACAGTTATAGCTGTATTTTGCCATGAATAAAGATCACTTCCTCCTAAGTTGGCCTTGGGAGGCCCCCCATTTGGTGGACCTTCCTTTGCCACCTTTGACCCTGGGAATTCTATTCCTAGCCCATATTGGGCCTTCCTGACCCCTGGTTTATTATCAATTGGGCCAGCCCCCTGCCACTGTGTTACTGGCAGAGTTCTATGTACTACAAACCACAGATTGCAGTTTCTTTCCATCTCAGATTGTTTTACCAGGAAGGTTCCAATTTTCACTGGCTGATGACCTCCATTCACATGGCATGGACTGCACTGGTCATAATGTGTCACAGTCCTTGCAGACTGCTAATAGCATATTGCATATGCCAGAAACTCAGTTACAGTGTTAACCTCTGGTGACAAGTTATCATCACATATAAGTGCACAGCACATTTCAGCTGGTATTCCATCCAGGGATGTCTCTCTGATTGTAAACACATCTGTATAGACAGCCATATTCTGTGCATGACCCACCAGTCATTATAGAAGGTTTGAACACCAGATTTAGCATCATATACTGCAGTCTTAAAGGTTTCTCAAGCCTCATGCATAGTCACCACATCAACAAAGCAGTTATACAACCCAATAAAGACCTCTTTGAAGGTCCAGTCATACTTGCAGAACCATCCAATTCCACACTTCTCTGTCTATAAAATCCATAGAGCACAAAGATGTGCTCCTGTACCATGTCATCTCCTCCATAGCAGCATGCTGCTAGGTGATAGCATATGTCCATGGCCCAGTCTTCCAGCTGGGAGAACTTATGCCCTCCAGCATATGGCTAAATATGCTTCTTCTCTACTCAAGGGGGTTTTACCCTGTCCAGGAACTTGAATCTGACTTCCAAGGAGTCATTGACAAGACAATCAAGGTGGTCATGCATATGATCCATATGGATCCTGACTGCTTCTTTCATACCTGGCATGCTAATATGCAGATCATGAGGTGCAGGCATAGACCATGCCCTTGATACTTGATATGGATGCTCTTTCATCTGGTGCTCTTGCTGTAGCACCACCAAGGGCCTAGGAGCCAGTATTTCAGATTGTTGGCCAAGGACTCCTGGTTGTTCTGGTGATTCTGCTCATTGCAGTCAACTGTTGTTGCATGTCATCAATTGGCATCACTCCTTCATGCCCTCCAAATACTATCCCTTGGTCACCTATCATTGACTCCCCATAATCCTGCATATCTTGGTTGCAGATGGTTGATAATTAACATGCTTGTTCCAATTGTCCATTGAATGGACACACCTACAACACATTGCAGTGTTGTTGGTTCTTCTGGCACACAAACTTCATGCACCTCTTTGTTTATTGTAATGCATTGCTGAGGTGTCTTCATTCCTGGTGGTTCTGCCACACAGTCAGCTGGATTGGATGTTGTAGTCTTCACCTCTGATAGAGCCCACATAGACACCACTCATACTAGCCTGCCACTGTGGGATGTTCCATCCCCTCACAAAGTCCTGTTGGGATTTGTTGGTGTAATGCAGAGCATTTAGAATGTTCATCACTTCTGCAATACCTGGTCCTTGCTGATGCATGACTGCATCATGCTCTACAGACTCAGCCAGAGTAGCTGTCAATGTTGTGGTCTCTTGGGCTGCCTTACACTTAAGGTATTCTATAAGCTTCAGCTCAAACATACAAGCAAAAAGTTTGATATATTCATTTAAATCAGCCCTAGGTACATGCTGGCTTCTATCAGTCAGTAACTGTAAATGCTTTGCCATGTAAAGGTGTAGATGCTTTTACATTGATTCTTTTGAGACCATTAGAAAACAGTCCAGTACCAACTGAAGCTGGACAGATAAGGTTGATAGCAACCTTCTCTTATCTTCCTCATAAGAGGACTCAAGTTCAGCCCCTAAGGCCTGAACTTTCCTGAGGCTCTTGTGTCTTACCTGTGGCTCTGTGCGATTACTTCTCATTTTCTCCAGCAGTTGAGGTGCTGTTGGCTCCTGCACCTTGTCTCCAATGTGGCCTTCATTCCCAGTCCCTGCTCCTGAAATTACTTTTCTAGTATTGCTTTGTCTGCTTTGCTCACTACTCCTGCCTCCTCATCCCCACTCCAGCCCCTTGTTCAGGCTGTATAGTCCTGAATGGCATAATGTGCACCAGCATGCTGCCCTGTGTCAGTTTCAAGTACTGGGTAGCTTTGCCTATAGCCTTCAAAGGTGGCACACTGCACTGGAGCAAAGTTGGGTACAAAATGATGGCATTTGTGTCAATGGTAGCAATGTCCCTGATGTAACTGATTCCTCCCCTAGTCTAGAACCAGGGTTTAGAAACATCTTTATCCATGATACAGATAACCTGCCAGGCATTCCAAAGCTCTTGCTTATATCACAAGTTGCCTTGCCCTCCTGCCTTGGCAGGGGTTGGTATATCAATGCCAGAGGTGTCTCACCTGGTCTGTTGCAAAGATCCAACACCTCTATTTGCACAACAATCATCAGGATCAGTCAGTTGCAACTGTTCAAGCCTTCTTCAAGTCCTAGCTCATTGTCTATGACTTTTAGGAATAGGGGGTAAAGAGTGGTTTGTGCAATATCAACCTTTATAAGCATTTAAGTAGCCAAAAACCATTAAACATTGGTTACATAGTGTTTAGTGTGTCACTAATGAGCTCTATCAAATGTTTGTTAACATTTGTTAATGCAGAAATCATCCAATACACACTTTTGGTATGTGTATTTAATGTGTTGTCATTCTAATCCATAGTTGTTAGCATTTATTGATGCATAAATAGCCCAATATAAACTCTGTTATGTGTTTGGATGTGTCATTGTCACTCTAATCAATAATTATTAGCATTTATTCAATGCATCAATAATCCAATTTGGTGTGTGGTCCTTTCTTCTACACATTTTGGGTACCATGGGATGTTTGGTCATGTTGACCTGGGAAACATGCATGGCATGAAAAACAGTGTCCACATTGTGTTTTGGACTTAGTGAAAATCTTCAATTTTTAACATCTTATCTCAAATCTTATCAAGAATTCCTTTAAAAGATAATTCTTTGTCAGCATTAGTCAGCACTTCAATTTTCCCAGATAATAATCTGTTGTTTATAGGCCTTTTCCATGCATCCTTGCATTCTATATAGATGAGTCATACCCTGTGCCTTCAACACAGGTCTACCATGTTGGGGCTTTGCCCCCAAACCCCTGACTGAGACCCAGCCCCAACCTTGCTGTGCACAGTTAGTGCTTCAACATCCAACTCAATGCTTAATCCCAGCCCCAACTTTGCTGTGCTCAGTTAGGGCCTTGATTTCGAAAGTTAATGCTTAGTCCCACCCCCAACTTTGCTGCACCCAGTTAGGGCTTTGTTTGCAAAACTTCAGTGCCTAGTCAAACTTTGTCAATAAGAAAGCACAAGGAAGGTTATTGACTCATACTAACTTATATCAATTGCTGGCTCCTATGAATGCTTCAGGAGCTGCTTTCTTTGCTATAGATATATCTGCATTAGCCTTTATTTGAAAGTATCTTGTTGTGCACCACAAAGGGAGATGGATAATTCAGGAAGCAGGAGTATGAGTTACACTGGCCAGATTCATGATGATGGCTTCTGTCATCATTGGCCAGTGGTCCTCTATATCTTGCCTTGTGCACTGGTCCGAGCCCCTGACAAGCTTGTTGACAGACTGATGACTGGGCTGCTGGTTTCAAACATGGGCTATATATTCCCTTGTCTCTGTCTTTGGTAGTGTAAATCTCTCTAGAGTCCTTCTGGAGATCTTGGTCTATGGATATAAGAACTGATACAGTGATTGGACTCAAGATTACTGCACTGACATAGGCCTTGATACCTCATCATATGACGAAGCTTATGCTGTGATGTACATGTCTCTTCCGAACAATATTTCTACGCTCACGACACACATGCTACAAACCTGAGTTTTCGTACGCCCGTTGAATGCCGCGGCATAGGCTCAGGCTTTTACGAGCGAGCAGTATAATGAATAAATAATCGGATGTTTGGAATTGAGATAATGCTTCAACTTGACCAGTCAGCCAAGACGTAAACACTATATATATCAGGTCAAGGGAGCTGTAATTTATTTTGTTATGATAGCAGCTTCAGCATGCATGCAAATGAGATAGCTTCAGTGTTACGCAGAAGTTCTGTCGGTCAATGTCGAAAAATCTAGCTCAAGTTCTCGCAACCTATAACGATCTTGTTGCAGATGCCAGGTTCTACCATGATTGACTTAACCGGACATCAAGGGGAGGTGTCTGTCACTCACATGAAGCCATGTTCCCAAGCCCGCCAGATTTTGACAGGTGCCACTGACCCAGTGATCTTTGCTAATGTCAAGTATATATGATTCCTGGAGTGCACCAATTCCTTTCTCAGGTCTGAAGCAGTTTTCATCGGTTCCCTACCCTCGACATTTGCTCTATTGGATATGTAGTTTGTTGTTTCACCAGCGATACTTTCCTTATGGTACCTGGAAAGGGAAATGGGAGCCTTTGGCGGAAGAGTCTGGATAAAAACCTACGAAAGAATATCGTTGATACCTGCAATCCAGAAGTCCATATCGCCTAGAGCCTGAAAGCAAGCTGTGTAGTCTATTTGTCGGGACTTGGGGAATAACATCAAGGCATAAGCTAGACCTGCACCATTTCGTTGGCGGAGGAACCACGGAAATAGTGTCGAAGTCCTTTGTAATTGCACCTTCTCGATCGAAGGTTCGGTGCAAGCCCCGACAATGGAATCGAATATTGAGTTGATAATTGACGTAGCGAAAAAGGGGGGATAGAAATCGAACATCGTATGAAGGCAGGATGCCAAACCATCGAGAAGAGGGTCGAGTTGCGGTAGATTTCGCAAGAAACGCTCCTCAAATGCAATGTATGGGGTAATGTCTTTGAGGGATTCATTGTCGATGTCAATCAAATACCTTGGTATCAATCAACGCTGTGTGAAAAGGGGGCGATGCTGGCACGACTTACCAATTTACCAGTGCTATATTCACCTTCTCATCAAATGTACATCCGTGATATGCCAACTAGGGACAACAAGTCAAATTATTAGGATACAAGTTGAAAGGGTTATGAGGGAAGGTGTACCTCAACTAAGCTTGCCGCTAGGTGCAGTGGTACAATTTTAGTTGCTTGTCCAGCGGGTAAATTATGAGCTTCTTCTATTTTTTTCTGCATACAAGATTCAAGCTCCTCGTTGGTGGCGCACAAAGAAGGGTAATCTGTGGATCTCATATCGTGATCATCCAGGAGGTCTTGAATAATGGTCCTGATATCCTCGTCTTTACAGATTAGTGACGCGAAAAAAGGATGAAGAAAAGGAATAAACACCTACTCCATTCCTCAAAAATCCGAAGAGGGTTTAGCCAAGAAAATCTAGCTAAAGGCGGTGTAATGACTCGGAGGTCGACAAAGTACATCTTGGCTGATTTAACTCTTTTTCAGAGTGCGGGATTAGAAAAGGAAATAAGAACTACCCAGGAGCGCTGCGGAATCAACTCAAGCAGTGCTGGCCTTGAGAATCAAAGATCTTATTTATATACTTTGTATGCCCAGGAATCTGGTCCCGAAGATTTTGTGATGTACTCATTCCCATGATAGACCCGGTGTTTGGCCATACTTGATCCATCTTCTGCCATGCTTGCCGAGATTGAGGTACCATTCATCTTGTCTTGGGAAATGTTGGCCATTAGCGCCAAGTGAAAAATACATTTGTGAACCGACTCTGATACCTTACATACAGAACAGTTACAGCCCGTGCAGTATAGCTAATGCAATACAATGCATCACTTGTGCATTACTGTACCAGTGCTACTATCAAGGGGTGCCCACGATTGGAATAAAACATATCAGGCCGAATTCTTCTATGGACCATCCTGAGCGACCGACCCACATGCTTAGCAAGCTTCCAAATATGATATTCGGAATCACGGGCCAACTACAACCGGGGACCGTGTCCATTTCAAGTTATTCTCAAGTTATTCTCGACACCATTCCCCGAAAGAGCATCTGAAAATTGGGTAAATTTTCAGTTAGTCCTGAAGTCTTCAGAGTCTGAAATTTTACATACAAGTCCACAGATCTTATATACCACCTGACCAGCTCATATTCAGTTCTGACTGGGTCTGAAGTCTGACACAAATATGGAAGTCCATCATGTATGAATTATGAATGGAAAACTGGCATTGTCTGGGGGCTGAAAGTATGACTAATAGATAGAGCAAGAGGAAGAGTGTAAAAGAAAACCATATGGAGGGGGCCTTGTTGAGGTAGGACCAGTCTTGGGGGATCTTGGACAACTATAGTAAATGATAGATAACCTCAGTGGTTGGGAAAACACTGTAATATATTAGATATGTCTACCTGTGGTTAAAGAGAGATAACCTCAGTGATTGGGAAAACACTGAGGTGTGGCATGTGACAAATGACTGAATACATATGATTTACCAAATCAAGCAATTGTAGACTAATGTCCTCAACCACCCCCTCAATGTGAATGCAGATTAGGCAATGCCAAGTAATTTTCAGAACCTTGCAAACATGACCCAAACCAACAATTTTGTAAATACATCCACAATCATATTGGCAGTGGGAAGGTAGCATATATGAACATGACTAGAGGATACAGTCTGAGAAATAAAGTGAAAATGAACATCAATATGTTTTGTATGTGCATGGAATGTTGTGTCTTTCAAAAGTTGAATGGTGCCTTGGTTGTTGCAATACAAATCAGTAGGTAAAGAAAATGAATCAAAGAAAGAAAGATCTGAAGAAGCTTGTGTATCTATAATGTCTTTGGCAGAGTGTAAGGATGCCAATGCAACCTCAGAATGATTCAGAGAAGTAAATGGGATGCAAGATAGCAGAAGAAGGTGCCACCAGTATCACATGACACCTCCCAGAAAGGATTGGAATCCACCTTTGTTGCTCTAACTAACATATGTACAACAAAGGTGAGTGGAGATATTAAACATACATATTAACTAACTAACATATGAGCAATGAAGACTCTCTTGTCCTGTCTGTTTGGTTTGCAAGTGAGGCTGTACACTGCAGCCTTTCACTTTTTTTTTTGACATAGACAACAGTTGAAGAAAAATTTCACACTGACCCACCAAAGCCTACCTTCAATGCCCACACCTCTCCTCACACAGCAGGAGGCATGAAGAAGGGCTATTGTAACTGCCACCACCTTGCTGGCACCACTCAGCCATGCTCACACAAGCAGCTTGACATCTGAAACACCAGACAAAAAGTTTCAGACACCATCCTTGCCACCTCTAACAGACCTCTCAAGCTCAGAGAAAGACTATTCAGACTCAGACAAGGAGACTGAAGACCACAGATACCTCCACCAACTTCAGACTCTGCACTCATTGCCATCAATGCTGCAGAGCTCCCATCAATGCCACTGGGACAATGAAGTGCCACTGATGTCACCAGCAGACAACCACCCCCTTGTAGAAGTAAAGGTCACAAAGCTGAAGGACTGCATCATGCTGACACCAGGCCAATTAGATGTTGAAAAATTTCAAAAATGGTCAGACACATGCTATCAGTACCTGAAGCATTCCAAAAAGAAGCCAGAGGAAATTGTGCAATTTGTTGCTGATGGAATGTTGGAACCATGCTTTGTGAAATGGTACCATGCCAATCAGAAGCAGATCAATGCCATGAATCTTGATGCCCACCTCACTGAGTTTGCCAAGTACATGCTTCCACACAAATGGGAGCATGGGGTTCAAAACACCCTCCTTTTGGCCAAGCAAGGGAACAAGCCATTTGCCAATTGGGAAATCAAGCTCAAGAACCTCAATGCATTCCAATTGAACACCAAATCCACATGTTGTCTGTCTGACACAGCTCTCCAGGCATAACTCAAGGTGAATATGAACCCTGACCTTTGTGCCAAGCTTGACAACACAAACCTCATCACCTCCACCTTCCCAGACTGGATCCGCAAAGTCACCAAACTTGATGAGGATTTATATGAGGAGAATGCCTGCACCCAACACTTCATCAATGCCAACAATGCAGCCCAGGCTGTGGAATGACAACAATGCAAGCCATTGGCTGAGCACCTCTTGGATCCTCCAACATGCACCCAGACTCTGTTGTTGACAAGCTCTAATGTCAATGCCAGTACACCTTGTCTCCCCCAACTCACCAAGGAGGAAAAGAAGATCCTCAAGGAGCATGAAAGGTGTACAAGGTGTTGAGTATTATATTGCAGACACATGGAGGATCTGAACAAGTACCCTATGAAGATCAGTAACACCTGGCCCAATCCAAGGACCTACAAGACCCTCATGCTCAAGGCTGCACTTGCCCCCAAATTGAAAACCATAGCAGGATATACTTATACTGGAGAGATTTGAGATGAAGACACAGACAGCAACTCATATATCCCCTCTTCTGAACCCCCCCTCACTGGTCAACACATGAAGGCTATGATTGAGCTTTCTGGTCCATCCCTGCCCTCCTTCCCTGTCTCTATCCAAGGAATACTTGATAATGGATGTCCCTCAACAGTGATTTCTGATGAGCTGGTCACCTGACTAGAGCTCTGTCATTTCCCCTTGCCAAAAGAGGAGGATAATCTGACATCCCTATCAGAATTGCCATTGCACCACAAGGAATATGTTAAACTGGAAGTGTCAGTGGGGAAGGGAGCATGGACATCAGAGATTAGCAGGGGTAAAGTAAACAAGGGATTACCTGTACCTCTTTTGCTTGGAATTGCATTCCTTTCCAGCAAGAAAATAATGCTCAACATTGATGGTTGTACTGCCATTGACAAGAGAACAGGGTTTGACCTCATGGGGCTGATACCCCCAAGGGTAGACCCAATTCCCCAGACCAAGCTACAGAAAACCAAGAGAAAGTTGTAGCCACTAGAGACAAAGTCAGAGGAGGCCCAAGATGCCACACCTGCACCAGAATTGGACAGAAGGGGCAATCCCAACTCCAAGACCATTCTGGCAATGGTGTGAAAATGCATCAAGGTCCTCACCTTCCAGGAACACCTCCAGAAGAGGGATGCAGAAGTGAAGAAGCAGTATGCCAATCTTTTCCCTGCTAGACTGCTGGATGTCAAGACCATGCCAGACAACATCTACCACCAAATCCATCTGAAGGATCCCCACAAGGTAGTGAACACATGCAGATATGCTGCCCCCAAGAAGTACCACAAGGTGTGGAAGAAGTTACTTGACAAACACATAGCCTCAGGGAGGTTGCAACCATTGTCCTCTGAATTTGCCTCCCCTGCCTTCTGCATCCCAACATATTGCAACAGGGTACCTGATCCAACAATACCCCCCCAGTGGGTGAAGGATTATTGGGAACTAAATAAGAACATCATTAGAGATAATTATCCATTGCCACAGGTCAACAACATCCTTGTGGCCTGCAGTAGAGGGAAAATATTTGAGGAACTGGATATGATGAACTCCTTTTTCCAGATACAGGTACACCCAAACAATGTTTACCTCACAGCAGTAGAAACACCATGGGGGCTATACAAATGGATGGTGATGCCAATGGGTGGGTGCAACATGCCCTCTACACACCAATGGAGACCAACCAATGCCCTGAGAGAATTGATTGGTGAGCTCTGCTATGTTTATATGGATGACATCATTATATGGTTAGATTCTGTCAAAGAACATGAAAAGAACATTTGGAGAGTCCTGGAGGCCCTGCACAAAGCAGGACTCTACTGCAACCTGGACAAGTCAGCCAAGATCAGTTTCCTTGGTCATACTATCTCAGCAGAAGGAATCACTGCAGTCATGCTCACACCACTCACCATGAAAGAATGCAACCAATCATTCCCCAAGTGGATGGACAAGCATCAGAAGGCCTTTGAAGAAATAAAGAGGATAGTGATGGGTGCAGAATGCTTGACAGTAATTGATTATGACAACCTTACCCAGAAGATATTTGTCACCACCAATGCTAGTGATCAAAGGACTGGCACTGTTCTCAGTTTTGAAGAATCATGGGAATCAGCATGCCCAGTGGCATATGACTCATACCAATTGAATTCTGCAGAGAAGAACTACCCAGTACATGAGTGGGCACTTCTAGCTATAGTGAAAGTACTCAAGAAGTGGCAGTCAAGCCTCTTAGGCATCCATTTTGAGGTATACACCAATCACCAGATGCTGGAATATTTCCAGTCACAAAAAGACATGTTGTGCTGTCAAGCATGGTGGTCAATGTTCCTAGCCAATTTTGATTATGACATTGTCTATGTCCAAGGGGAGGACAACTCTCTGGCCAATGCACTTTTGCTATGCCAAATGAGGAACCTAACCCTGTATTTGTGGCTTGTGCACTCACATACACCTGCTTGCTGCCACAGTACCAAGTGGTGGGCAGCACACTGCAAGTCACTGCTGACAAAACATTCCTGGCACAGATCATGGCCAGATATGAGGAGGATGTTTTCATCAAGCAGGTATGCCAAGACATCAAAATGAGCAGTATCAAGGGAGCATGGGAGGAAAACAGCCTCATATACATTGGGCATCACCTCCCAATTCCCGACAATACACATGTTCAGGAGACACCTGTACAGTCTGGCACATGACAGCTTAGAACATTTTGGTTTTGAGAAAAGCTACCATTCACTGAGGAACTCCTACTACTGGCCTAACATGAGGAGGGACCTCAAATGGGCATACATACCATCATATGTGCCATGCCAGAGAAGCAAAGATCAAACTTCCAAGCCTATGGGGCCACTACACCCTCTCCCCATCCCAGACAAGCATTTTTCAGTTGTGGGTATTGATTTCATGGAACCCCTGCTGGAGGAGGATGGCATGGACACAATCCTCTCTATGATAGACCTCATGGGTGCAGACATATGTCTGGCACCAATGCACTCATCATACATGGCAGCACAGGTAGCCATGGTCCTCTTTGATGAGTGGTACTGTAAAAATGGCCTCATGGACAAGATAGTCTCAGACTGGGATCCTGTTCATCATGGAAGTCTGGAGAGAACTCAATAAACTCACAGTGGCAGAGCTAAAGATGTCAACCTCATACCACCCAGAAATCAATGGAGGCAGCAAAAGGATGAACAAAATGGTGGTCCAAGTAATCCATTACCATGTCAACTGGAACCAGAAGGGCTGGAAGAGAATGCTCCCCCAGGTACACTTTGCCATCATGAATACAGTGAATGTGTCAATGGGATTTTCACCTTTCCAGTTGAAGACAGGCAAATCACCCAGAGTTATACTGCCATTGGTGCTGCTACCTGAGAATGCATCTGCAGAGACAGTCACAGCCCATGAGATCATTGCCAAACTGGATGTGGATGTCAAAGAAGTGCAAGATAACTTACTTGCAGCCAAGATTTGACAAGTGTACCATGCCAATGAGCACAGAGCACCAGAGGACAAGGATCAGAAGGGAGATCTCATCATGCTCTTGACCAAGCACCACAGACAGAACTACAAGAGAAAAGGGAAGAAACAAGTGGCCAAGTGCATGCCCTAAAACAACAGACCTTACAAAGTTGTAGTGACCTTCCCCAAGCACTCAGAGTATACCTTCCACCTTCCTAATTCCATGAGATTCTTCCCTGGATTCCATGCAAGCTTACTCAAGAGACACATACCCAACAAAATTTCCCTCTTCCTGGACAGAGTGTATACATGGCCTGGACCAGTGATAACAGAAGACAGAGCCAAAGACCAGTATCTAATAGACAAGATCATTGATGCCAGGAGGTGGGGATGGGGAAAATGATACCTTGTCAGATGGGTGGGATATGGTCCAGAACACAACAAATGGCTCTCAGGATTTGAGCTCAACAATTGTGCAGCCCTGGATGAGTGGAAAGCAGAGAATGGAGTGGACATTTGAGGAAGAAGATGAAGGTTTTGGAGGGGGGAGGAGTGTAAGGATGCTGATGCAACCTTATGACAATTCAGAGAAGTAAATGGGATGCAAGATAGCAGTGGAAGGCACCACCAGTATCACATGACACCTCCCAGAAAGGATTGGAATCCACCTTTGTTGCTCTAACTAACATATGAGCAACAAAGGTGAGTAGAGATATCAAACATACATATTAACTAACTAACATACAAGCAACAAAGACTCTGTTGTCCTGTCTGTTTGGTTTGCGAGTGAGGCTGTACACTGCAGCCTTTCACAGAGCACATCAAGGCAACATATTCAGACTCTGTACTGGAAAGTATGATGTTTGGCTGCTTCTTCAAACTCCAGGAAACAGCAATGTGAAGCTGGAAATGGAATGTCAATGAAGTTGTGAGGCCCAATCAGCATCAGAGTAACCAGATATCTTGGGTTCTGGTCCACCAAATGTGAACTTTATATCTGATCTATTGCAAAGATAGCAAAATATGCAAGTAACAACTATCATGGGAGTGTTGAGGTATTGGGATAAAATGGATACTGTATAAGCAATATTGGGGTGTGCCCATGATGGCCACATACAAGAGTGATCCAATCATCTTGTGGTAGCATGTTTTTTCTGCAGGTGACAGTAATATTTGGGAGACTGAAGATAAGTCTGGTGTAAAGCTGGCTCCAGGTTCTATGGGTGTTATGGCAATGCACAACTATCTGAGACTGAAGCATTTGATGATTTGTTTAATGTAGGCCTGTTTGCCAAAAAAAAAATACAGTGCAAGCATCAAGGTCTGTGGTAAGGATCACCCCAAGTAACCAGTTGATGGGACCAAGATTAATGATTTTGAACTGTCTGCAGAGCTGCTCTTTAATTAGAGATGTAGTTTTGGTGGACTTACTGATTATAGTGAAGTCATCAGTTGTGATGGCAACAATTGTGTAATCATTGTTATCAACTTTGTAAAATACAGCAATGTTGGCTCAACATACAGTATAGCCATGATCAATGAAGGTGCTGAATGCTTCTTCATACTGGCCAGTGATGAGCACCCTGCTTTGTACCATAAGATGGGTGCTTGAGTTGACATGCTAGGTTCAAATCAGGCAGTTTTGCAAATCCAGGAGGTAAATTGTGAAATTGTTGGTAGTGAGGTGGGAATTGCATAAAAATGACCTCATTCTCTCTGAGCAATGACATTAGATATGCATTTTTAATGTTGCCTTGTTCAATGGAAGCACCATGCAACACTGCAATGGACAGGAGAATACAAAGGGTGGTGGCACATACAGTTGGAGCAAACATTCAGAATAGTCAACCACAAATTGTTGCTCAAAGTCTTTGGCAATGAGACAAGCTTTCTAAAAGATGAGCTGTCTGTTAGCACTATGTTTACAGCACAAAATGTACTGACATGGGATGACATTAGCATCTGTGGGCACTTCAATGATATCCTAGGTATCCAAGGTTTCTCAATTTGGCTCAGATCAGCATCTATTGTGGCTGACCAATCCTCTTTCTCACCACCACTCAGTGCAGCTTTTATAGATAGCATGTCCTTGCTTACTTCCAGCACATGCTCAATGTTGTGTACCCCCTCAGTTTTGATTTCGACTCTGCTAGGCATCAAGCATTTTTGGTGGTGTTGATGACAAGTGTGGACTCAGTAAATTCAACAAGGCTTGCTGCTTTTGGTGTATTGCAATGTTGTCCTCTACTGTAATGTGTGGGATCAAATTGTTGGAAGCTGATTAGTGAATTTTAATGTTTCTTGAGGTGTGGGGCATTTGTAAGGGTGACCTCTGGGAGCTGCAGCTCAATCACACAGCTAGCAGAGGAAAATCCAAAGTTATATTAGAAAAGTAATCAACAATACAATGGTAACTAACCACCTAGCAGAGGGGAATCCAAAGAGAACAAGTCTTAGGATCCCTGCTGCTTGGTGCAGTGCATCAGTGGGCAGCAGAGGCATGAGAATGACTGTACAGATGACTGGAGCTAACTGTAACCCTTGGGAGATGCTTGAAGAGGAAATACAGAAAGTTCTGGAGGTTTCCTGAAAAGGAGAATGACCTCCAGAGACCTCCAGAGATCTGGAGGGAGCCCCAGGAGTGTAGGGCAAGCCCTGAGGAAGGAGATTGGGTTGAGGAGAGTTGTTGTAGGTCAGAATAGAAAGTCCGGAAATGGAAGTCCCCTGACATTACCCCCCTCTAGCATGCAGCATTTTGACATGCAGAGTAGAAGAAGTTCTGGATTGCCTGGTCCACCAGCAAGATGGGACAGATCCCTCAGATAGCCTGTAGTGTGTCTGGGTGTCTCTGATGGAACTCCTTGATGAGCCCCAGCACATGCACATTCTTCCACAGTTCCCAGAAGATGTCCTCAATTCTGTAGCCTTTCTACTTCACCTTGTATTGTAGCCATTGTTGGAATAGATGACTATTCAGGATCTCCTCCACCTTGTACTCCTCATTGTCATTGACCACCACTGGGAGTGGAGGGGGTGCCAGATGTCACCCCAGGATAGGGTCCTCCAGGGCTGGTGTTAGCTTGACCACATTGAACACCAGGTGAAGCTGGCACATCCCTGAAGGGAGCTGGAGTCAGTAGGCTAGGGGCCCTACCTGCCATTCTATCATGAAGGGTCCCCATTGACAGTGCAAGAGCTTTTTCAATGGTCAGGTAGTTGTAATGTTGGAGGCATCCAGGTAAACCCAATCCCCTGGCTAGTACTTGGGCACTGGGGTTCTTCTGCAGTCATAGTACTGTGCCATGTTGTTCTTTGCCTTTGACAGAGCTGCCCTGGCTTCCTCCTGCACCACCTTCATCCAGTCCACAAATTTGTTCACAGCTTCATTCTCTGAGGGCCTGGCTTGGGGCTCAAAGCCCATGTGCAGATAACACCCAGTGTCCAGAAAGAAGAGTGATATTTGAGTAGCAGTGTGAACATGGTTGTTGTACTGAAACTTGGCATTGGGAAGTAGTTCATCCCAGCCATCCTGATGCTCATTGCAGAAGAGGTAGAGGTACTGTTCAAACTCCTGGTTCATGTGTTTGGTTTGGCCATCAGACTGTGGGTGGTATGCAGTGGAGGTGGGAAGCTTCACATTAAGCAGTTGGTAGAGCTCTCTGGTGAAATCCACTACAAACTGTGGGCCCTGGTCCAATATATAGGCATTGGAGAGGCCATGGAGCTTTCAGATGTTCTTCTGGTATAGGTTAGCAGCACCTATGATGAAGCAAGTGGTGTGAGTAGGGATGAAATGGGCTCTCATGCCACATAGGTCTATCACCACCATAACAGCATCATAACCATGGGCATTGGGGAGCTCTACAATGAAGTCCACCAAGGCTATGCTCCATCACTCTGTGGGGACAGGTAGACAATGAAGTTGTCTGGCAGGGAGGCAACATTGGGGCTTGGTCTGGAGACAGAGATTGCATGTACTAGTGTAAGATCCAATATGCCAGGACATCTGGGGCCACCAGTAGTTCCAGGACACTAGCTCCAACATCTTCCATCAGCCAGGGTTCCAGAAGTCATGGTGCTGCTCCACAATCCTCTGGTGAAGCTCTGGGATGTTGGGTATGTAGATGCAATCCCACAAGGTCAGGAGCCCATCTTGGAGGGCCCACTTGTCAGTGTGGATAGACTTGGCACAGTGGTATGTCCCAATTTCAGGGCCTGGGTGGCCTGCGTGACAAGCTCCTCCTATTTACCACTTCAGTTTCCCCACCAGATGTCCTGGAGAATGTCCACCTCTGCTCCCTGGATGGCTAGAGCTTCCATGGCTTGGATTGCCAATAGTTCTGGCTGGAGGAGCATGATGTTGCTGTTGTCATCTCCTCTGGTACCATGGTCTGCTCTCCAGAACAGGGCATCTGGCTTTCTTATACTCCAGCCTGGCTTGTGGTGCAACAAGAAATTAAAAGTTGGCTAGGTATAGGCACCACCAATGGTTGAGCTTCTTGGCCATCCAAAAGTAGTCAAGGTTCTTGTGATCTGTCCAAACCTCAAACTTATGCCATGCACCCTCCAGGAAGTGGTACCACTCCTTGAAAGACTGGATGTGTCAGGGGACTTCCATTTCTAACCTCTGCACCCAACCTATGCTGACTCTCCTCAACCCACTCCCATTCCCTGAGGCTTGTTCAACACCTCTGGAGTGCT
Organism: Termitomyces sp. DKA64; assembly: GCA_017657295.1. Classification (NCBI taxonomy): domain Eukaryota; kingdom Fungi; phylum Basidiomycota; class Agaricomycetes; order Agaricales; family Lyophyllaceae; genus Termitomyces; species Termitomyces sp. DKA64. Next base: position 17,176 of record JAGGAV010015829.1, read on the forward strand.
CTTCAGATTATCAGAGATCTCTGGGGGTCATTCTCCTTTTCCAGAAACCCCCAGAACTTGCCATAATCCCTTGTCAAGCACTTCTCTGAGGTTAGGGTTAGTTCTGGTCAGCTATACAGTTGTTTCCACACCTCCACCACCAGCTGATGTGCCACACCAAGCAGTGGGGATCCTTAGACTTGTTCTCTTCAGATTCCCCTCTGCTAGGTGATTAGTTACTAATTGTATTGTTTTTAATATACTTTGGATCTCCCCCTGCTAGCTGTGTGATTTAGCCATCACTCCTGGAGGTTGCCCTTACAGCAGAACAAGTCTCCAAATCCTGGTCTGGAAGCTCCTCATAGCCTGCATGGAGTCTCTGAGCCCCCTATCTGTCACTTCCCCACCAGGCTTAAGCACTCATGGAATTCTATGTCTCAGCTTGCCAACTCAGACACTCTCTTGGCAGCCCCAGCCTCTCAGGACAAGGCCTGGACTTCCTACTGCACCTAGAGAGCCAGGTGCAATTGACCCAATCTTCCCTCACCCATCACATGACCAAACACTCTACCCTTCACCAATCCACCAAATTCATTTCCCAGTCCCTTCAGGCTCTACTAGAGTGCCCACCCCCCACCTCCATGCCCTCCCTGGCAGCAGAACCACCCCCAACAGCTCCAGTAGTCCTTTCAGCAGCTCTGAAAACCCCCTGAGCATGGATCCCCCATCCTGCACTCCTTCAACATGGAAGGGAGAGTCATTGTCAGGGAATAGGAGGACTGGCTTAGAGATTACTGCTTGCTTGAGGGCATTGAAGGCAACTTGCTGCAAGGACTTCCATTGCCATGCTGTGTCTTTGACAGTGAGGTCAAAAAGTGAGTGGGCATGATGAGAGAAGTCCTGGATAAACCTCCAGTAGAAGTTAACAAAACCTAGAATGGCCTGGACTTCCTTCTTGCTCTTGGGCTTGGGCCACTCTGCTACACCTGCTACTTTGATTGGATCCATCTTAGCCATTCCATGAGAGATGATCAGGCCTAGATACTCAACCTTAGTCTATTCAAACTCACACTTCTCAGGCTTAAGATAGAGCTGGTGTTGGCAGAGGTGCTCCAAAACAATGCATGTGATTCAACAGTGTTCCTCTAGGGTCTTGGTGTAGATGAGGATATTATCAAGATACACACAAACAACACCCTCTGCAATCAAATTATGGAAGATATCATTCATCATTGTCTGGAATGTGGCCAGACTATTAGTGAGACCAAAGAACATTACTAGAGGTTCAAAGAGTCCACAATTGGTTCTGAATGCTGCCTTCCACTCATCTCCTTCCTTGATGCACACATTGTTGTAGCCCCAACAGACATCCAACTTAGTGAAGTATTGTGCACCTTGAAGGTTGTTGACAAGTTCAGAGATGAGTGGCAGGAGATAGCAGTTTTTTACCATCATTGCATTCAGGACTTGATAATCCTGAACCAGACAAAGAGACCCATCCTTCTTCTTAATGAAGAAGACTGGGGAGGCCATTGGAAACTTAGAGGGTTGTATCCTGCCAGAGC
>JAGGAV010015830.1:0-18627 GCA_017657295.1 Termitomyces sp. DKA64
AATGCATAGGTCAAAGCTTGGCCTGTCTTCATATAGGAGAGGACCCAGGCAATCTTGAGGGCATCAGAGGTGAAGGCTTCACCACTCAGCTGAATATAGGTGATCCAGGACTGGAGGAAATATTCCCCAACCTTATGGTCCCCATCAAAGATGTCAGAGAGTGCAGAGCAAGGAAGTTTGGAGTGGGGAGCTGGAAGGCCTGAATTAGGGGCCAAAGCAGACCTTCCTGCAGCTGCTGGGGGCATAGGAGGAGTGGTGGGAGCAAGGGGGAGACATTCTAGAAGGGTTTGAAAGGAGAGGGACACAGCTCCAGTAGTTTGGCATAGTCCAGTGAGTTCAGCAGGTGTGGGAGGTAAGGGAAGCTTGTGTAAGTTGGACCTGTATCTTTAGAGCCAACAAGCAACTCCAGGCTTCATCCTGGGGGCTTGAAGCATCAGGGGGAGGTGCTGGAGGAGCTGGCTGGGTCATAGTGAAAGCACAGAGAGTAACAAATTGCTGGTGGAGAAGAGACCTTTCAGTTGCACCAACCTATCAGAGTGATTGATGCAATTGTATTGACTTATCAAAACAATTGAAAAGGAGGCTCCCAGACCAAAACTAGAGACTTGTTCTGCTGTAAGGATGACCTCTAGAAGCTGTGGCTAAGTCACACAATTGGCAGAGGGAGATCCAAAGTCTATTCAGTACTGTACAAGGGTCTATGGACATAACTACTCATCTGGCAGAGGGAGATCCAAAGAGAACAAGTCTAAGGAGCTTCCTGGCCAGGTGTGACACTTCAGGAAAACTTCTAACCCTAGCCCAAAGGTGCAAACTCCAGAAATTGTACTGTAAATGGAAATCCATTGTAAATGGCCTTGATCTCCAGACTCATGGCATGTGACCATGTGAAAAGATAACCAAAAGATAGCCCTTGGTCAAAAGTATTTGTCACTGGAAGATGGCAGGATGATAATAAAGGACAGGCTTGGAACAGAGGAAACAAACCAGAGGGTCCAGTATGAGCAGTCCCCTGACAAGTAGGGCCAAAGGGCACCAAAAACAAAGTACTCACTGGGACATTAGCTAGGCACCACTCTTGTAATGGAAATCCAACCCTCAAGGAAAGACTCTGGAAAAACTCAGAAGTGCCCTCCCAAGCCTCCAGTGAAGCACCACCACACTGCTTCCAGGAAAAAGAAGCACTGCCCCAGGACCCTGATGCCTTGGCCCTGTGCTCCTGCTGCTCTATCCATGGGAGGGTTAGCCATCACAATGCCAACCAGAGAAAAAGAAGACCTACAACAAAACAGGTAATTCACTGCCTCCCACTCCTTCTGGCAATTCTGCTCTGCCCGGCTCACCTTGTATGACAGCCAAGCCACCATGTTGTTGCTGTCAAGATGATGAGGAAAACCTTCTGAGGAGGATGACTGCATGACAATGCCTCAGGAAAATTTAGACAACAAACTCTCAAAAGCCACCTAGGAGATCTCCACAACTCCCATGCCCACCCCTAAATGTCAACCACCTTGCCTCAAGGGTTTCAATGCTTGGAGGGGGATAATGTCAGGACTCCAACAATTTTGCTCTGTCACTCTGCAAGCATCACCTGCCAACCTGGGACCTGCCCCACCCACACCTATGAATTACTGGATCACCAGCTCCAGACCTCCCCAGATCTGGGGCCCAGACCTGCCCCAGACCCAGGGCCCACCCTCAGATCAGGCCTCCCATGACAGACATTTACATAGCCTGCCCAGGATCACTTCCACTACAGCACTTCACCTGTAAAATCCTGCCCTGCCAACCTTCTCCAAAAACCCTGAGTATATAGCCACAGCCCTGCCATAAGTCAGTGGCCAGTCTAGATATTACCAATGTTTCCTATCTCTTTCTACTTATCTTGTCTTTTCTCTTTTCTCAATTCTATCTCTGTTTCTCCTTTCTCTCTGGCATAGTTATTTCAGTTCACAGAATATTTCCACAGACCTCAGCAACCTCTGCCTACAATATAATATATCTGGAACCTCACATAACCTCCAGATCAGTCCTGGAGCAACTGTACATTTTACTCCTGTCATTGAACTAACCAACTAGCAGGTTCTCACTCCCAGAGGTGAACCTCCAGGTTCTCAAACCTGACAACATTGCAGTCAAAATATCCTCAATCTCTCCTTCTGAGATATGTGACAAGAGAATGGCATCCCATCTTGGCTGATTCAATACAGCTCAGAGAAGCTCTATGATCCTTGAAATTTGTGTCAAATGCACAAAACTCTATGACTATTCTATCAATGGGTTTGATGAAGGAAAGTATGATCATAAAATTCAAAGCTCAAACCAACCAACACTATATCCAATGCTACAAACACCAGCCAGCAGTACTCAGCACCCTCACTCATGGACCTCTCAACAAGGACAACATTTTGCCAGTGAATATGAATAAGCAACTTGAGGCCAAGTGGGTTTGAAGCATTAGATCCCCTTGATCTTGCTGAAACCATACTGTGCCAATACAGCAAATAGTGATGTAGACCATATCATTAGGTGCAGTGATAGATGGAAAATTGCTGAGCTGGTCAGATTGGACAGCCCATTGCTCACTGCTCTCATAGCTCACCTTGGAGGGGATGATACTGTCTCAATCAAAGTGGGTACTCAGCTGCAGGCTAAATCCACAGCTTTGGGAGGTTCCTCAGGAAAGCACAGTGATTGGAATTTGGATGACTATGTTGACTGAGGGGTGAGGGTGACTCTTAGAGGCCTTGAACAATGGAAGAAGTGAGGAAAAGAGGAAATCACAACCGTTGCAGTAGCTTATATGAATCTATAATGTAATAGATTTTTCACAAATTTTCACATGTGAAAATCTGTTTGAAAACACATCTTCTGAAGGAGAGTTTGACCTCACGTTTTTTACACCGCCGAAAACATTTTCAACACAGCGCTAGCCGAATTTTTCCCCGACAATCGGATTCTAAAAGTTGGTGGCTGTGCTCACACCACGTGGCCGAATCACCTTTCACCCAACCCTCGACTATGGCGTCCGGTACGCCGACACCGTCGTCGACGCGACCGCCCCTTCGCCAGTTCAAAAGGGACTCTGATGCTGCACAGCTAGGTGAGCAGAGCACACGTGTACCGTTGTGACTGCCTGGACTCTCAATAGACCACCAACAGTTGTCGGCAAAACGAACACAGATGTTGGCATCTTCTTTCGCTCAAGCAGGTCTAGAAAGACAATTAGCAAGCTTGAGAGCAGATAAGAGCGAGTTGGAACGCAAATTAAAGGAGAAGACCGTCCAAGTGGATCGGCTCGAGCATGATCGTCGGTGGCTTGCGGATCGAGAGGCGTCGGAGCGCAAGGAAAAAGAGGAAGATGCTGCGAGATGGGAAGAAGAAAAGGTATGTTTTTTTCCGTCACTGAATTCTTTCTTGTGCAATCGCAACTCACAATTCTGTTGTACTTTCATAACCTCAACCCTAATCCGTCGCTTTTACCGACTGACGCTGCAATAGTCGAAAGTTTTTTCTGAAATGCGTGCACTTCGTACCGCGCTGAATGTCACCAAAGAAGCAAATGCAGATCTTGAACAATCTAACGCCGCTCTTGCCTCTTCCGCTAGTGCACAGAAGAGTCAGCTCTCTACTCTCTCTCATCGTGTGGAGTTCCTTGAGAAGGAGCTCCAACATGCCCAGATTCTTGCACAACAACGCGATGACGAAATCCAAGGACTGAAAGATCGGCTCATTGCGCAAGCACCCGGCTTTAGCAACAAAGAGAACAACAGGGAAGATGAAGCGGTGATCCAAGCCGAACTAGTTCGACAAACAACATATCTACGAGATCTGGAACGCATCAACACACACCTCACAGGAGAAGTTACGCATTTGCGAGAACGAAATTCGAGTATCGCGGTCTTGCAGGAGGAAAAGCGCACAATAGAAGCGAAACTCGTCACAATGGAAGGACTACGAGCGCGTGTTGCAGAGCTGGAACTCCAGCTACAGTCAAGGTAATTCTATTTTCTTTGTCTCTGCATTTAACACCTGCTTACGTTGTTCTAAGCATGTCATTGCCCTCAAAGATTTCCTCCGAAAATAGCGCAGTTGCAGCTCATGAGCTTTCCTCACTACGACTAGCGCATGCCCATCTTCTCTCCGAACATGGTACATTCAAGGAGCAGCTCGCGACCGCAAAATCTCAGCTTCTCGCAGCCGAATCTCAAACCGCCGAGGCTCATAGTGCCTTTGACGCTCTTGAAGCAGAAAAGGTCGATTTGGAGCAGCAATTAAGCGAGGTAGAAATGAAACTTCAAGCCAGCGAGGGAGAGATCAAGTTCTTACAAGATCTTGTGGTGAGTCTTCATCATTGTCTGGTTGTTATGTCTTCTCAGAATATAATAATCTTTTAGGCAAGCTACGTAGCAGAATCCCAGGCTAACCACGAGGTCCTGGGCTCTATGCCTACGTCTGCTCCTGCTCACCTCGAAACTCTACTAATGCAATATAAGACTATAAAGGAAGATGGGGAGCGTTACCAGGCTTCGCGGAAAGGGGAAGTGCTGGCGAATCACGAAGCTAGGTTCAAGGAGACCGAAATTGCACTTGAGAAAGAGAGGGAGAAAGTCAAAGAGAGTCAGGAAAGTGTGTATCACGCTTTCCACCTTCTTGTATCCTTCACACGGAACCTCATCGTCATCGTTGCCGTATTCTAGGTATCAAGGCGCTTACGGAGGAACAAATAACCCGCCTAGCGCAGATTGATTCATTGGAACAGGAGTTATTTGATCTACGAGGGGAGATCGCCGGTGGACGACACGTCCCACCCGGTGTGCGTATCCTCCAGCTTGCTGACAATCCTGAATCAAGATGGGCAGAGATGAGGCAGGCTGCGCTGGATCGTTTAAAGAGCGAGAACGAAGCTCTATTGAAAAGGCTTCGGGAGCTTGGCGCGAGTTCGAGTTCGTCGAGACCTGGAGCGGATAGCGGACAAACGTCGAGTATCGAACAAGAAAATTCGAAGACTGAGGGACCAATGTCCGGACAGATGGAGGATCTGGTACCTCGAGCTAGTTGGGAACTTGTCAATCGGGAAAGGATGGAGCTGGAAGAGGTCGTGAAGCAGAGGGAGAAGCGACTCCTGCGTCTCAAAGAGGTCAACTTATCTTACTTTTCCATCCTTTCGACAGCAATCTCATCCCGTTGTTCTAGGTCTACAATGCCAAAGGTGCCGAATTCCGCGACGCCATCGCCTCTATCCTCGGCGTTAAGCTATCCTTCCGCCCTAACGGCGAAGTACGCGCAACTTCAATATACGACCTCGGTGCGTCGTTTGCGTTCCAACCTGCACGAGGGACGATGCAGCTCGTTGCCCAAGGAGATGGTGGACCGCAGGATTTACCGAACCTCATGAGGTTCTGGATTGCAGGAGAGCAATGTATACCGGGTTTCATGGCTAGCGTTACGCTTGAATGTTATGAAAATGCCAAGAGGAAGGGAGGGGAGGATGTTGGGTAGCATGTGTGTCCGGTGATAGTGTGACATTTAGTGCGTCGTGCTGTCTCCCCTGTTCTCGTTTATACCGATGTGTTTTGCTCTGTCCTACGATGCAAGGCGTTGCGACAAACGTCGCTAGTGAGTCAATATCTAATGAAACCGTCAGAATATAAATGATCCTTCACTAAGTAACGTCGTGCGATTGGATCGTAGGTGACCTCCCAATATCTTAAGATTCCACGGACTTAAGCGCACGCATCTGTGATATGGTGCACGGAATTTCGCGACTAGCCATTCTTGCACGCTGGAGTGTTTGCACAAGTTATTGCATGTTAGCTACTTCCTCACAGTCGGCGCAATCAGCAGGCGTTTGGGCCAGTGTTGCGTCCGCGAACTGCCTATTCATAGGCAGGTTGACCGACCTTCATGGCTTTTTCTGGGGGAAAACAGTTCGTACGCACATGAACATGTGCGTCCCTCATGCTATTGACTATCGCGACGTTCGACTGAACGACGCCCCGACAGGAGAGTTTACGTCTTGGTCTTTTACTCAACCTTGTCGGCGTATTCCATAACACTACCCGTGATGCATTAGACTTCTCTCCGTTCGCTTAGGACCCGCAGCCTCTCGACGTCAATTGCCTTCCTCAATGCAGGGCCGCAGGCGATGTGAACATCAACATGTGCTGCTCATCTACCCTTTTAATAACTTCTGGTAGGATAATCGGGCACCCGAACTCCAATATCGCCAGGTTCTTATTTCAATCTAGTGAAATTTGAAGCCCAGAGTGGAGAGTGAATTAGCGCTTGGATCCACTTTCTAATGCCCATGCCTTCTTCGGGATATGAGCCGCTCCAGTACTGCAATAGTATACGGCGCCGAAGGATAGAATTCACAGTACTAGAGATAATTTTGACCTCTTCAACCTACCAGTACAAATTCGAGAGAATAAAAAGTTAAAAGAGACATCAATCTGAAGTTGAAAAGGAATCCGGTACCAGGGTGAAAATGTATAGATGAGGTGTGCAGAAGCGGCAGTAAAAGCTTTGAAGCCGAGGAAGATTTCTGATTTTCGGTGAAGCTGAGGATCGACCACGTATATATTTCTAGGACCCGAAGGTGTGCTTATCCAGCATGTTATGGACCAAATGCAGCACAATAGTGGTGGACAAGACAGTTACAGTTGTAACCCATAAGCGATGTATTAGAGAGGCACTGGGAATGCGGGAGATTGATGTTAATGCATGATATAGGCACGGACGAACCGCGGCGACGACGGATCGGATTTATATGATATTATTTGTGCTCCGAACTGACTAGACAAGTTTGATACCATTGCTCGTCCCTGGCGCCTGGCAGAGTTTACCGCCTATGCTTCCCCGTCCTTGCTCACTGGCTTTTACTGCACCGTACTTGTGGATTAGAAAGAGCTATGTGTGACCTAATTCTACTTTTGACATACACGACCATCTAGGGTATTCTTTACCCATGTGTACCCACGACCAGCAAAGCATGACGTCTCAAAAAAAACCATCATCCCTCTATACACCAATTTCCGATGTTTGCTCTAGGGCTCTATGCTTCGTTGATACTCTTTTCGCGTCTCAGGCAGGTGGTTTTCGCCGAGACCAACAATGATCAGGCCAATTCTTGTGCTGAGCTCGCTGAATTGCATTTAGAAAACACCACAATCCTCTCTGCTGGCCATGTATCTGGTCCTGTGAACGTATCGACCCCAGGATCATGTCAATCGCAGGCCCTCGTTTCCTCGTCATTGTGCCGCGTCCAATTTGTCATTAACACAACATCGACATCGGCTGTACACGCAGAGGCATGGCTTCCTGATACTTGGTTTGGTCGCTTCCTCGGGCTCGGAAACGGAGGTCTGGGTGGTTGTATGTGTTTTGTTTCTGTAGCAATCCACACGATCTTGACGCAATTGATAGGCGTGGATTATGTCAATCTGGACTATGGAACTTCACTTCATTTCGCCGCCGTGGGATCGGACAACGGACACGACGGAAACAATGGCTCAGTGTTTCTCAACCATCCTGAAGTCCTAAACGACTTTGCATTCCGCGCTATCCATGTTGAAGCTGCAATTGGCAAGCAAATTGTCGAAGCATATTATGGTCGCTCCTCTCACAAATCGTACTATCTTGGCTGTTCTACCGGAGGGCGCCAAGGGACTCAGGAGGCTCTCAAGTTTCCAGAAGACTTTGACGGGATCGTTGCAGGTTCACCTGCGACCAACTTTAACAATCTCCAGGGCTGGGGCGCGATTCTGGGGCGATTTGTGGGTGCCCCTGATCCTGATGGAAATCCACACTTTATACCAGCTGACCTGTGGAATGCCATTGCTGCTGAGGTGCTCAGACAATGCGACGGGCTGGATGGAGTGGAGGATGGGATCATCACAGAACCTGATGACTGCCAATTCCGCCCGGAGTCCATCGTGTGTACCGCTGATCAAACGATTGGATGCCTAACCAGTGACCAGATCGACGCACTCCACGAGATATACCAGCCTTTGTTTGGGACAAATGGAGAATTACTCTTTTCGCGCTATGATCCTGGAACAGAGGCGGACGGAAATGCGCAAGCATATTTCAGTGGTTCAGTCTTCTCGATTCCAGGTGTACGTCAAAAGAATGTACGATACTAGGTCCAACTAATATCTTTTGTTCATAGGATTGGTACAGGTTTGCAGTATTGAATGACTCGAGTTTTGATTTTGAAAACTTTGATTTGGACACAATCGAGCTCGGGGACGGGATCGACCCGGGGGGCATACAAACATTCAATGGAGATCTCTCGACTTTTGAAGCTCGTGGCGGAAAGTTTCTCACATACCATGGACGAAGAGATCAGGTTTGCCAATTCTTTATAATTTAATCAGTTTGGACTTATCGTGGAATCCGCAGCTTATTGCCTCAGGAAACTCCAAGCGGATGTACAACCTGATATCACAGACGCTCTCTATGCCTTCTCTCGATAGCTTTTACCGCCTCTTTCTGATCCCGGGGATGAATCACTGTTCTGGAGGCCCGGGCGCAGCTGCCTTTGGTCAGGGTGGTATAGCGTCCAATACAGTAAATGCTTCATCCCACAACGTCTTGCTCGCTATCGTAGATTGGGTAGAGGGTGGCATTGTTCCAGATGTGATCATAGGGACGAGCGCCGATGGCCAGACAAGAACCCATTGCCGCTACCCACAAAGGAGTATATTTAACGGTTCTACATTTATTTGCGAGACATAGTTGTGCCACTGATCCGTGCTGTTGTAGTTGTCTGTAGTAAATTTGATAGTATGCAAATTCGACTGGATATTATGGAACGAATGTACTCATAATGAGTAATATGAATCCTCGATAAGCATTGGTCGTGTAAACTTACAATCAGGTGCTTAATCCTCCAAGGAAACAGTGTCTGTATGCGGGGAGGCTCGTTTCTTCATTGATAAGGGCCAAGAGGACTTGAAGTTGCACTTTGATAATGTATACTTGATGGGTGTTACTGGACCTTGCTCGCGTTACCCAAGTTGATTCTGGGTACAATCCGAGCCATCTAAAGAAACCACTGGTTATGAATGGTCATGTATTACATACCATTCGGAACGATTCAAAATCAACCTACCGACACAGGTTTGATCAAAACATACAAGGAGACTAGATGAAATTGTTTGCTGATATCAACTAATGTGCAAGTCAATTGCAAGGGAACAATACGAAATTACCTACGGATATAATCTAATATACAAGTTTGCTACATACAAGGAAACAATAAGAAATTACCTACCGATATAAGAATGTACAAGTCCGTTGTATACAAGGAAACAAACGAAACTACCTACCAATATAGACTATGTCTAATTCCGCGCACTACTCTGCCTTTTTCCTGTTCCTAGATCGTTCTTCCTTCCCTATATTTTCAGCATTTTCTGATGGATGACTAACTCTGACATGAATGTCCCGAGTACTACGACGTGACCAAGATCTTCCACAAGAACGACAGAAAAACTTGATCATGACATGCGATCCAGAAAGGAAGTGGCGTTTGAGAGCTCTCTTGCTACTGAGTTTTTCCCGGCATCCCTCCCATTTACAGAACCATTTACCATCCAGCTCCTGAGTGAAACCATCTTGATGGTACGGAGATGATCGTATACCTTGTACTGGTAGTCGACATCGTTCAGGCATTTATCGCGGGTGATTTGCTCTACGCAATCGACCCATAGGCATCTGAGGGCGCTGTTACAGAAAACCCCGTGATCGACAGCATCCTCTTCGGGACATTTTCTTTTCCTCGAACTCGACGCGGCAGAAGTTAGACAATTCGCGGAGGATGAAGCGGTGAGGATACTAGTGGTTGTACACAAGGTTTGTTGCGAGTCGACTGGCTGAAGCTGACGATGTGGCACAGCGGCAAGAACAGCATCAAACGGAAGGTGACACCGTGTTTCATCAACAGAAAAGGCAGGTTGAAGGGATGTGCCGGGATGAACGAACCCGAAATGCATCATTTTTGATGCAGAGGAAGGAACGGGGACTTCTTGAATACCTCCATGGAAAATTTCTAACTCTGAATGAGGTAGTGGAAGTTCAATTTGATTATCGGAAGTTTCGACAGGATAGGCGAAGGACACCGGGAGCGGAGCATCTTGATCAAAAAGATTGAAAAGCGAGCTATCATCTAAGGTAACTTGTTCGAGAGATTCGGAGGAATAAGTGTGATTTTTCGGTGGGGCACGTGTCTCATCGCATCGTACAGCAACCCTTCGGCGAGTTGTTCAAATATGGAGCGCTAGATTAGGTCGGGGTAACTCACCGGTCGGGCCTGTCTATTTCGTCTCGCGCTGGTGGTATCCCCTCATTGAACGGACCCTCGAGTGCTCCAAAAAATAGATGTCAGGATATGAGGGCTTTTGTACGGGAGGAAGGCGCAGGTGTGCGGCTGGAGAAGGAAGGGAGGGTCCCTGAAAGCCCTCATGGAGATTCTGAGACTCTGTATGACCTACTGGAGGTTCGTCTGGATTGCAGAAAGATTCGACGGGATGCAGGATGTCCATAGGGAGTGGGGCCTCTGGATTGAAAAGATCCAAAAGCGAGCTATTGTCTGAGGTGACTTGTTCTAGGTAACTGGGAGAATCAATGTTAACTTCTGGCGAGGTAAGCGCCTCTTTCCCTAATACGGCAAAACTTCGGCAAAGTCAGATATATAGGATCCTGATTTAATCATGGTAACTTACCAGTCGGGTACATTGATTTCATCCTGCGTCCCCTTTTCCTCACTGAATAGTCCCTCGAGTCCCTTCCGAGAGGAGATGTTCGAACATGAGAGTCCTTGCGCGGAAGGAAAGAACAGACGTTCGAGGCTGCATGTCAGGAATAAGAGATGGCGAATTGTTAAATAAATCTTTCGTACATACTCTGGACTCTCGAAGTCATCATGTATCTGACTCGCAGGAGTCGAGGTGTCTGAGTCGCTGCTCAAATCGCCATCGAATTCGAGCCAAATAATCGTTGATTCTTTGGACATTTCGGAAGTTTGGAAGGTGAGAACTAGAGAACATATATCCTGACCTTATATATGTAATCGTTCTAGGTCGTGAGTCTTTTACAGTGTAAGGATCACTGACACGGGAAGCATTGTTAGAATGAACGGAGATATTTGTGCACATAAAATGATCGGAAGCGGCCAGACGAGTCAGGGTCTTCACTGATTTATCAATCCTGCGACGGCACTCCATATCGTCTGAATATACCGGTGGGAAATTGGTGTCTTTCGATCGGCACACCTGAAGACAAGTCCTTGCGGAATCTATTTGCTTCTTTTTAGGACACGACTGACGGGCAGCAATATCTGTCCAGCATCGGCCTACTTGACTACAAAATAGGAATGTTTTTTTTTATTGGACATAGAACTTTGCATATGGTTACCTGTCCCGAAACCTGGAGCTTGAGCAAAGAATTAACAAGAAATGACAGCCAGCAGGCTAGATATTTGAAACAGACCAGATTTCTCATAATCCTCCTGCACAAATTTCTTCCATCCTTCGGCCATTAGGGACTCTACAATCACCACGAACTCTACCGTCTCCAGAAGTTGGTGTGACATGGTCGTACCTCTCGACTGGACAGAACAATACCGTAATCAATGTCGGGTCTCGGATGTCTCCGTGAACACGAGGTGCCGCCCATACGTCCGTACCACGAGGTTTATACACAACCCAAATATAGTCATACAGAACCCTGCGGTTGGTCCCGCCTGTAAAAATCTCCTGTGCAGTGCCCTATAGTCCCCAAAAGACATGCCGTCTTGTCGTGTGCGTTGGTTTGATCTCGGTTTGATCCTGATCCACAGATTCAAACAGTGAAACCCTGCGGAATCACAAATCAAATATGTGCCACCCAGACTCTGACGCGGTGGCACGATGTGAAGGGATAGATCTCTCATATTTTCAAGTGTTCATTCAAAACACCGCTGGATCTAAGTCTGTGACTCCAGCACCCCGTCACAACACGATAGGGTCAATACATCATAAAATGGACCAGGACGCGGGTCAAAGCCGAGTCTGAGATGGTCCAAAGGTTTTACGTCCAGTTTGTTGTGTCCTTTCCCCGGGGATACAATGAGACGTGATCATATCAATGATCAGTTTATTCCACGGACAATAACGTATTTATATGGTGTGTTTTACGTGCCGGAGGTCGAAATACATCGCCCATCTATGAGAGTAGACTAGGTCAATCAAACGCGTCCGCTTACAACGTCCTTTCCCTGTGGATTTGGACCAGAAGAACTCTATAACCAGGTGTTCGATTTTTCGTCTCTCTACCAAAGATTTTTAAGGAAAGTGATTCAAGAATATGATACATCCAGCCTATGATACAGGGTCAGATTCAGTGCGCGATCATTGGACCTGGCAGAATACTCTCTGACTAAGTATAACCATAATATTGGCACATCAAAATGATAAATACTACATTGTCAAGGATCTGAAGGGTAGCTTGCAAGGATGGTCTAGGCCAGTAAAATTACAGTAAAATATCCTACTTACACACAAAGCAGTGTTTGTCATCGCGACAGAGCCCCATGGCTATGGCATCAGAATCAATGAATCTCCTGTTGTCTCACTGTCTGCCAGAGGCTGTGCTGAGGTTTGATGCAGAATTTGCTACTACTTCTATGGAGGTGCACGGTCAATGTCCTTACCCACATCAACAATTCCTTTAACTGAAGAACCTTCATCAAATATGAGAATCCAAACCAGTGACGTACCTTGTTGCAAAGCATGTGTATACTCTGACTTTGAACAAGACATGTTCATCAGTCGGATCACAGACTTTTGTCCAGAGCTCGTTTGAGCCCATTATTCAGCAAGGCTTTTGTTCACTGCACTCATGCACGATGGCATGCCATCTAAAGACATGTTTGTCGCATCAAATGGATTTGATGATTCTGAGTTCTCTGGCTCTTGCAATAAAGCACATGGGTGGTGGTGTCTGTCAACACTGTATGAGAACGTGTTTGCCTTTTGAATGCTCAACCAAAGAAATAAGATACTCAAGATGTCCTATCTTCAGAGAACCTGGGGTACCTTTAGAGCTTATAAAATGGGTAATTTCCGATGCCCCGGAAATACTACCAAATAAATTCATCCACAGGCTGAAAGGGACAGAGGAATTTTACACAAAGGCAAAGGACGACCAACCTTTAAAGACAACTGTGACCATAAGGATGCTAAAGATGATGCAGGTGTTACAACTTCCAAGCGTCACCCACCGCTTCTTCCCCTAATATGTACCACAAATAAGAGAACAAGACTCATGAATACATGCCAGGATTATGATATATGAGTGAGCACCATCCCTAAAACTTTTGAAGATGGAGTGCAGAGATTCCAGTGGTCGCTTCCATACTCAGTCTCAAGGACATCACTCAAAGTGACTAATTTAGTCTTATTTCGCAGTGCAGACCAGTGGAAAAAGCCAGGCAGCACAACACCGGAAGTGTCAAGTCCTTGACAACAAGCTTCAGAAAAGCTCACTCATTTATATCAGAAAAGCTGTTAGGTAAGAACCTGCAGAACTTACAATTGACAAGAGAATCTTAGCTTTTGAAGGAATAGGAAGGCGCTCATGGCACTGGCTCACAATCGGGAAATCTTCTTTGACCTCCTTTGACGCATCAGATCTGGGAGATAGAACTTTTTACAGAGTCAAATAGCTAGCAGCAGAATATGGACATATTCAGTAGAGCACAGAGCTTGAGTAACAATGAAAGCATCTCCAAGACCAATGTTATACAGACTCACAGACAGGAGCAGGTTGGGAGCTCATGACAACAAGCTTCACAATAATGCTCACCATTGATATACATAGCAGTAGTCATTGTCCATGGAGGGCCTGTTGGATAACAATTTTTCAGGACCCACAAATAACAAGGGAATCACCCTTGATGTCCATTGACATATTGGACAGATGGGGAATCAACAATGGCAAACTTTTGACAGGGTAAAATCTGGCAGAATAATCTTGACATATTCAGCATAAGACAGATCCCAACTAGTCATCAGAACATTTTTAAGATGAAGGTTATTACAAGATGAGCAGGGTTTTGGGAGTTTGGGGTAGCCTAATGGACCAGCTTTTTGCCAGAAAGCCAGATGTGTGTGTTCACATCTGCTTACATACAATTTGACTGTTTTCACCAAAATCATTCTGCCTCTTGTTGATAACCTTGACTCTCTGCTCCATTTCCTGGCATTGATTGGGACATGTGGAGATGTCATTAATTCCTGGTCATCTGGCCCAAGATAAGGGAACTTCTCATCAAAATTGGACTCATCATGCTTAGCATAGAAAATGGAGGGGTACTATTCTAATTTGGTCAAATGTCACTATGCAAATACAAGCAGGAAAATGAATCTGGGGCCTCATGCAACAAGGTGATAAGGCATATACCAGAATTTATTATTATATGATCCAAGTCTGAGTCTCTGTACCTTGATTGTGAGCAGTTGGAGCTTGAGCAGCTAGTTCTGTGCATATTAAAAAATGTTCAAACACAATCACTGCACCTCCTCCCTCCATGATGTGTCACTCAACAGCACATAAAGAACAATGGTGCAGCCAGCTTGTAAGCTAACCACACCCATTCAGAGCAGACCTTGACCACTACTCATCAGCAGCACCTGGAATCCACTGTTAACCTGTCTTCCAGCACTGTCTCATTTCCAGCTCTCACTGTCCCCACCATTCATGGGCTTGAGGTTATGCTTGCCTCCTCATTCATCTGTCTTAATGCATTATGCTGCCTGCATAGCCATCTCTTGACAGTGCTACATTTGGGAGTTTTTCCAGACTGCACTCCAAAATTGCTGGGCAAGATCCTATGAGGTCTAGGATGGTTGGCTACATTTGGTTGGAGTGTACTAAAGCTTACAGACAAAGAAACAGTAGACAACAACAAGGCTGCTTGTGAGGGTTCATGTTCAAGCTGTTGTGAGATGAACCATATCTGTTAGGGGACTTCCATTTCCAACCTCTGCATCTGAACTACACCAACTCTCCTTGACCCACTCCCATCCCCTGAGGCTCATTCAACACCTCTGGAGTGCTCTCCAGATCCATGGAGATCTCCAGGGGTCATTCTCCTCTTCTGGAAGCCCCCAGAACTTGCCATAATCCTTTGTTGAGCACTTCCCTGAGGTTAGGGTTAGCTCTGGTCAGCTGTACAGTTGTTTCCATGCCTCCACTGCCAGCTGATGTGCTGCACCAAGCAGCAGGGATCCTTAGACTTGTTCTCTTCAGATTCCCCTCTGCTAGGTGGTTAGTTACTATTTGCATTATTGGTTACCTTTTCTAATTTACTTTGGATTCCCCTCTGCTAGCTAGCTGTATGATTTAGCCACTGCTCCTGGAGGTTGCCCTTACAGCAGAACAAGTCTCCAAATCCTGGTCTGGAAGCCCCTTATAGCCCACACAGAGTCTCTGAACCCCCTATCCCTTGCTTTCCCACCAGGCTTAAGCACCCACAGAATTCTATGTCTCAGCTTGCCAACCCAGACACTCCATCAGAGGCCCTAGCCCTACAGGAGGAGGCCTGGACTCACCTGCTACACCTAGAGAGCCAGATGCAATTGAGCCAATCTTCCCTCACCCATCACATAACTGAACTCTCCACCCTTTGCCAAACCACTGAGCTCATTTCCCAATCCCTTCAGGCACTACTAGAGTGCCTGTCCCCTACTTCTGCACCCTCCTAGGCAGCAGGATCACCCCTGACAGCTCTGGTAGTCCTCCCAGCAGCTCCAGTAAACCCCTGAGTGTAGATCTCCCAACCCATGCTCCCAGATGTGTATGATGGTGACCATTCTGGCAGAGAACATTTCCTCCAGTCCTGTATCACCTATATTCACCTCAGCAGAGATGCCTTTGACTCTCATGCACTGAGATAGCTTGGGTATTGTCATGCATGAAGACCAGGTGTGCCTCCACCTACATGCTATAAGCGTTTCAATGCCCTGGAGGTGTCAGAAGCTTTGCAGATTGGGCCACCTTTGAAAAGGACTTCAGGGCAGAGTTCTTCCCAACTGACCCAACCAAAACTGCCACCCTAGCACTATGTGATTGGAAGCAGTATGGGCAAGGAAAATAGATGCTGGACAAGTATATTGATTTTTTCTAGGCATTAGTCAAGCAAGCGGCCTATCCCAACAGTCTCCAATTGTGCCTCATGTTCCAGGATGGCCTGCACCCTGCACTACTGGAACACATTGACAACGTTGCTGAGGGCCATCTGGACAATGAGTAGATTGCTTCCCAATATAAGGTGGCCTGGGATCAGTGACAGCTCATGGAGGTTCAATAGAAGCTATGCTGTATGCACCCAACTCACCACTCTGCTCATCCCACCACTCTCTGGTATCCCACTCCTGTACTCCCAGCACCTGCCCTGGTGCTAGCCACCCCTGCACCACAACCTTGGCTGTCAGGCTTACCTGCACTGTAACCTCTGCCACCAGGTATTCCTGTGGACATTGACATTACCTTGCAGCACTGCCCCACACCACTACTATGTTGGAGATTGCCCAATATTGATGACCTTAAGACAGAAGAACCTGAGTAATACAAACAACAACTCTGGACCCCAAGCTGAGCTCCTCAATGCCAGTGAGGCTTTGTCCATGCTGTCCCACCTGGAAATGCCAACTGCCCTGGTGGTACATAGTGGTCATGAACCCTTCAGCAAACTCCTTGTGCCTCAACATGGAGATCAAGACCACAGACACTCAGCAAACCTGCAGAGTCACTGCCCTCCTGGACAGTGGAGCAACAGGGCTGTTCCTGGATTTGGAGTTTGTGAAGTGCCACAGCTTGACTATGCAGCCACTTTCCAAGCCCATTCTGGTGTTCAATATTGACACAATGCCCAACAAAGCAGGTGCCATCAGCTCCATGGTAGATTTTGTCCTCTGCTACTGGAACCATGCTGAGCATGCAGTCTTTGCCATCACCAGCCTAGGCAAGCAGAATATGATCCCTGGCTTCACCTGGCTCCAGGAGCACAACCCCAAAGTAGGTTGGGCCCAGGGGTAGGTACCATGCATCAGTGCCCCCAGAGGTGCTCCACCTGCATCACAGGCCAAGGAACAATGCCAGGCTGAGATTTGAGAGTGTGTGGCCATTTGGGCTTGCCATGCTGGCCACCTCCCCTTTGCTGATCTAGACCTTCTGAGCCCCCTGCCTCTGGCATTCCCCCATAGAGAGGCTCTCTATGGGAACAACCAGAGTAGTGATGGGGCCTCAGAGGAAGAACTAGGAGGGGGGACTTGTGGCTTGTGTGACCTGGAGTTCCCAGACAAGGCCATGGAAGTTGGAGACTGGATATATGCCACCACCCTACACTCCCCACCCTCTGTCACAGGGACTCAGGCTAGCCATACCACCTCCCAGCAGCTGGCTCAGGCCTTCACAGCAAACTCTGTGCCCCAGATGTTCTGTGACACCATATCTTTATATCTCCATGCATTCAAGAATGTGTTCTCTAAGGCCTCCTGCAACTCACTCCCAGAGTGCAAGCAGTGGGACCACACCATTGAATTAATGCCAGACTTCAGGCCCATGAGCTGAAAGGTCTATCCACTAGCTCTAGAGGAGCAGAACAAGCTCAATGCCCTCCTGCAGGAGAACCTGGCCTCCAGTTGTATCTGCCCCTCCAAATCTCTGATGACTTCTCCAGTCTTCTTCATCAAAAAGAAGGATGGCTCTCTCTGACTGGTCTAGGACTACCAGGTTCTTAGTGCCATGACTGTGAAGAACTGCTACCCCCTCCTCCCCATCTTCAAGCTCATCAACAATCTCCAGGGTGCACAGTACTTCACTAAACTGGATGTCCAGTGGGGCTACAACAATATGTGCATCCAGGAGGAAGATGAATGGAAGGCTGTCAGGGGACTGTTCATACCAGACCCTCTGGTTTGTTTCCTTCATTCCAAGCCTGCTTTTCATTGCTGTCCTCCCATCTTCTGGTGACAAATACATTTGACCAAGGGCTATCTTTTGGTTATATTTACATGTGGTCATGTGCCATGAGTCTGGAGATTGAGGCCATTTATGATGGATTTCTATTTTCAGTACAATCTCTGGAGTTATAGCAATTTCTGGAGTTTGCACCTTTGGGTTAGGTCAGAAGTTTTCCTGAAGCATCACACCTGGCCAGGGAGCTTCTTAGACTTGTTCTGCTTGGATCTTCCTCTGACAGGAGAGTAGTTATGTCTATAGACCCTTGTATAGTACTGAATAGACTTTGGATTTCCCTCTGCCAGTTGTGTGACTTAGCCACAGCCTCTACAGGTCACCCTTCCAGCAGAACAAGTCTCTAGTTTTGGTCTAGGAACCCCCTTTTCAATGTTCTCATAAGTCAATACAATTTCATCAATTATTCCAATAAGTTGGTGCAACTGAAAGGTCTCTCCCCCACCAGCAATTTGTTGCTCTCTGTGCTTTCACTATGACCCAGCCAGCCCCTCCTACCCCTCCCCCTGACACTTCAAGCCCCCAGGATGAAGCCTGGAGCTGCTTGTTGGCTCTAGAGACACAGGTCCAACTTACTCAAGCTTCCCTTACCTCCCACACTGC
>JAGGAV010015831.1:0-18605 GCA_017657295.1 Termitomyces sp. DKA64
CTGAATTCATTGCTGCCATTTTTGTAAAGTGGGTTTGTAGCATTTGTTGTTATGTATGGTGTCAGCTGCATGCTTAACAAGCGCAAAACCGGGGCCTATAACCTGTAGAACTAAGTATAAGTATGATGTCCTCAGTTTGTGGAAATAGAACTCTGTTTGACCTGTAGAACTAAGTATAAGTACAATGTCTACAAGTCACAGTAAGTAAAAATAAAGGTAATGACAAAATAACTTTATGTACCCTCAGTTCGTGGAAATAGAACTGAGGGTATCCAAAATAGGAAGGTATTTTATAGGAGGGATCATACATGTGGCTGACGAGAGAAACTGTACAGTAGCGATCGGGGTTTGTCTGTATCGGATGTAACAAGATACCATAAAAGGGAATATATCCGAATGCTCGAGGGTCGGACAACGCCGCCGCCACAGCAGTAGAGTCTTACCACAACACACCATCACTCCTAGGAACTTGGGGACTGGCTTGACCTTGGTGTTAGTGCCTGCTATGTTGATGCTTGGTCTCTTTGCCAGTTCTGCCTTGCCCCCACTCCAGCTACTCCTTGTCTTCCTGCTTGAGAATTTCATCCCCACAAACTTCTTCATCTCATACAATGAAAAATGTGTTTTTTCCCAGGCCCCTGCTCCATCTTGCCATGCTATCATGACCTCCACCTTCTTTGCAGCCTCCTCCATGTCCATCCCTTCTGCTGCCACCACCACATCATCTGCAAACAAATTTGCCAGCTCTCCTTCCTTCTCTCTCACTCCTTCTATCTGCCCCATATTGTAGAAGTTGTAACACAGTCCTGACCTGTTGCATCCTTGATCAAGTCTGCTCTCCACTAGGATTGTTGTTGACATGTAGTCATCAAACAATATGACTGTTTTCCTCTCCTCAAGCTCCACCTCAAACCACCCCAACACCTCTGGCGCCCGGCTAGATATAAGTGTGGGAATATTGTCTTTGATTTTTGCTCTTCATCACAAGACTTCAAAGCTTCAATGTTCAGTCATTGGGGTCGTTGTGGACACAAGTGTTCGTCCATACCTGTAGTTATGTAATAGCTGGCTGGAATGTATGTTGTAGTAGTATTATCTTCAATTTTTGCCTTCATGTGATCATGAAACTTCAATGTTCATCCAACCATATGCATGCCTACATAATATAACAGGAAGCATCTGTAGGTCATATTTCTTTCTTCACATGAGTAAGTAAACTTCATATATCCTGGTTACTGGTATGTATTTAATGTCATATCACCAGGTGCCTCCTTTTATTTTTCTTGTTTTGCAAATGTTCAATATATTGCCTCAATGTATGTTTATAAGTACATAATTCTATTAGTATTCATATATACCTACGATGTTTCACTCTGTTATCTGTGTTTGTGGTCAGGTAGATCTCGGGCATGCCGTGCAAGCAGCGGCCCATACAAGCAAGTGGGCGAACAGGAGGACGTCGACGCAGTGCATTCACTGACACCCTTT
Organism: Termitomyces sp. DKA64; assembly: GCA_017657295.1. Lineage (NCBI taxonomy): Eukaryota > Fungi > Basidiomycota > Agaricomycetes > Agaricales > Lyophyllaceae > Termitomyces > Termitomyces sp. DKA64. The sequence continues at coordinate 1,489 of JAGGAV010015831.1, forward strand.
TATACTTGGAACATACACTTGCAAACGTTTTGTAGATGCCCTTCAATGCCAAATTTGTCTCTAAGCATGTATGTCGTTATCAGCGGCGTCTTACGAGGATTTTATGTACTTGGTTTTATTGGACTTCTCAGCTCAAGTGATGTGAAATCCGTGAAGCTTCTGTGTTCATGCCATGATAGGTACTTGAGAGGACAGCCTGATAGTTGCGGTCGTGAAAAGCGTTGAAAACAGGATGATAACCCGACCCTGTAACCCAGTACTATTTTCTGATGCATGAACTAAATACCTAGCTTCCCTTAGTATCTACAAAGAACTGTGTCGCTCGACTTCGCACCACTTGCAACATGTAACGATAGACATCTCTTTTACCATAGAAAATACAATACAAGGATTTCTACACATCAATATGCATCTGAACCGCTTCACCATCCACGCTTTTCAAAATCAGCCAAGGCATCCCGTGTTGTCTCTACCTTGGTACGGTACTTCAAACCCAATATCCTCTGTGCCTTGGCCGCATCATACCTCACGGGCGGCTTAGCCGTAGCTCCAGCACCCGGATATCCAGCAGGCAAGTTAGGATGCGACGGTATGGGAGACGGAGAAAGCGAGCGCGCTACATCAACTATATACACTCATGGTCAGTACTGATATCGCGCACGTTAGGCTGTGATACTTACGCCAGTCTTGCCAGATATATGACTCCGCTGAGATGATGATACGTTCACCGCCTGCAGCCTCCTTCTCTAAAGCCAAGGTATGTGCTTCAGCAACGTCGCGAACGTCGATGTAGGCTGAACCTTGGGATTTGAGGAAAGCCTCGTCTTGGTTGTTACCGAGAACTGCATCATACCACTGTCTAACGGAGGTGTTGAGGGCGTCAGGACTCTTGAGCTCGTGGATGGCGGGCTGAAACGTATGATAACCAAGACGAATCACGATTGGTAGTTTACGTACCCCAAATACCTGAGTGCTAAGATTAAATTTATAACCCTATGTGACAATAGAAGTCGTGCTTACGAAAGGAGGATTCAGAACGGAGAGATCCCACTGGAGGTTGGCTTTGTTCGTATTGTAGAACTTCCAAGCAGCTTGTAGTGATCTACGTTGACGTCTAAATTATCATCAATCAAAAGATACCTTACCCTTCTCAGCGAGGGTCTTTGACGCGCGGTATTTGGTCATTCCAGGGGCAGCGTCGCCCTGTTCATTGACCTCTCTGACAGCAAGCTCATTCCAGTTTGCTTCAGTGAAGACCTTGTCCACACCCATTTCGAGGACGGACGCGGTAGAGGATGTAACGACCACACGCTTGATGTTTGAACTGTAGAATAAGCGATGAAAGCTAGTGCGAAGAGGGATCCGATATAAATATACCCGTTCTTCTGGGCACTCTTGAGGATGCCAACGGTTCCGTTCACGGCAGGTCTAATGAGTTCTATATCTCAAGTCAACTACTCGTCCAAAGTTTGTCGTGACAAAGTAGTTGTACCATTCGCAGATGTAGCATCCAAATAGAAAGGAGACGCTGTGTGCGCAACAGCGTCGACACCTTTGATAGCCTCATCGAAGGCACCTTCCTGTCCACAAAGGCGTGATAGAACGAGTCTATATTGAAGAGTGGTAGATTGATACCTTCGTGATATCTTGGATAACTACAACTTCAAACTTGTCGCCATACGACTTAAAATATTCCTCAAGGTACTTTCCCTTATCTGTCGAGCGGACCGTACCGCGGACCGCATACCCTTTCTCAAGGAACCGGCGTACGACCCAGATCGCAATATAACCGTTTGCGCCAGAAACGAGGATCTTATCACCGGGGGTGACGATAGGCATGATAGTGCTCGCTACTCTCGTGGTGGGTTTTTGGTTTGATTCGGATGCTGGGTCACGTTTTCACGTGACATACCTTCCCTCCTGAGTCGAGCTTCCACAAGTCGCGACAGACCCAGAGTCTCCGTGCTCAACCATCTGCTCTCATGTCTGCATGTTGGTGTCAAGGCTGTCGGTGTAGACTTCTGCATATCGAGATGTAGAATTCAAATTGGTGTGCATGCGATAAATTTGTTTTTTCTCACGGCTATACGATTGAGCGTTTATCCACGGTGAATCGTGAAGTTTGGTCATTTCGATTTTACATTTTCACCTCTTTCGTGCGGCTATCGTAATTCAGAAATGCGAAAGTATTGGCGTGACAAGAAGCCGTATATACAGGGATTGTGACTGTTAACCCGCATTTTAATCACTTTTTCGAAAATGATCGGCTACCCGCGGCCGGCTACCTTTTGTTTTGAACACCACCATTTTATACCCCCGTCCGAGTTAGAAAATGTCTACTTCACTCTTCAGACGTATATGTGGGGCCACTTTCGGACCAAGAACGCGCAAGTTCCTCTCCACGACTGTCCCTCAGTCTCCGAGAACATGGAGACCGTTATTTACAGCATCCGCAATTGCGGGTTTCTCGGCCGCAGCGTATACAATTGGTTCCATATACCCTCCTTCTGCGTTGACGATACTTTTTCCAAGAACAGCACTGGGACCACCGGATCCTGCTACACCTGAATCCAAGGCTTATACGGAGTCGCTGGAGCGGACATTACAGACATTGCCTCTTTTAGTACAAATGCGGAAGCAGGAGGACGCCGACGATTGGTACGAGTCTAGACCGTACATCAATTACCCGGAAGAGAGGCGTGTAAACAGTTTGACGGGTGGAGCACTCAGAGGACCGGGAAAACTGGCTTTGTATCCCTTGGTGCGATCGAAAAAGGACGAGACAGAAAGTGTCATTTTCCTTCATGTTGGGAGAGGGCTATGCGGCCATGACGGAATCATTCACGGTGGCCTCCTTGCGACGTTATTGGATGAAACGCTAGCTAGAAATGTGGGTCTGCCCTTCATCCGCAGCATGAGTTGTCTTTTAATGACCTATAGGCTATCGCAAATTTACCAGAGAAAGTTGGCGTGACCGCGCTACTCACCTTAAACTATCGCGCTCCCACCCGCGCAGACCAAGTAGGTTCAATATGATTCGACATCATCTTTCACTTGTTCCTGACGCAGACTTCCTAGTTCATCGTCATCCGAACCTTCCTTCAGGAGGCCAAGGGACGCAAAGCAACCGTCACAGGACGTGTCGAAACCCTTGATGGAAGTCTTCTTGTTGAAGCTTCGTACGTTGCCACAAATCCATTCAACTAATATCATGAGTCTTATATAACAACCAGGGCAACATTTGTTCAACCACGGTATGCCAAACTTCTCAACACTGAGGCACTGAAAAAGGCCATGGGGGAGCCATCACACTCACATTCCCCTGTGCACCTTGCCGATGGAGAAAAAATCCGGCTTCCCAAGTGATTCGGGATGATTTGGTGCCTGGTTTTCCACTGTTTACCCTCGACCATGCATCATGATTTCCGAACGACCGCAAATTGTCACTCCTGTTGCTGTCCAGCTTGACGTGCCCTGACATACGCTATGTTCTAAACTTTTGGATATTTTGATGGAGACAGTCCTTTGTAATTGACATCAATCTAGACACTAAACAGCACGGCTGGAGCTGGCTAGAGCACATTATACCAATAGATCATTATGTATTTTGGAGGTTGAAAATTGTTCAAGCTGTGCAAAGCTGTTCATCGCTCGTCGTTCAAAACCGACGCTGAATTTTCATTCCAAAAATTCTCTCACTATGACAAAGTAATTAAGCGCATTCGCCGGCCGTTTCAACCAGCATTAAGCCAAAAGAAAAGTGACAATCATTGAGCTAACATGAACTTACTACCGATCGCAACTGGGTAATGATCTGATCACCATCAATGTGGAGACTCTCTCAACAAGATCAATCAAGTTTCAACAAGTTCAAGGCGACCATGTTTTGTCGAGGAGCACATCCATGGCACACGGTTTTTCCAATGAGTCACGATTTCGGAGTCCTTCCACATTGTGTGACCCCGATCTATGCGGAAATGGTCATTAGAGGTCGCCGATGTTCGGTATTCCCGCTGTTCATACCTATACCCTGGGTGACTGCACAGCTCCTCCGTCCGACGCGGTGCTTTTCCGTCCACATCCGAAAACCGATCAGCCCTTTACATCTGTCATCGCAGATCACATCACCTTTCAAACAATTTTCGATTCACAACTCCTTTGGAAACACCTGTTTTGTTTTCTATGACAAACCGCTTGCCGTAGAGGATGTTTCGAATGTAAGCGCTCCAACTATCCATACTCTGCTATTGTGATATATTGGCGATTTGGTAATTTGACTCGTGTCCTGCCGAAACGCTTACCTTTGGCTGCCGGTGTATGTCACCCACCTGTCTACACACCAGGGCACGAGTTGATGCGTTCCAGGGCTCGTACGTATCCCTCAGGCACCTAGTTACTGATGCTAACCTTGCTCTGGATCCTTAACACAAAATCAGTCTGCGATCAATCACATAACGAAAACATTGAAAAGCACTTGTCTGACTCTGAGGGCATCCACAATCGGATTTCTTCTTTACCTATTGTTCTCCCTATTGACATTCACCATGCAAAATCATTGTGCATCGTCATCACGCTCTTCAGGACAGCAGCTTGGCGCCAATAATACTTCTGATATCAACTATCTCTCTGAACTAGGCAGATTTGCGGGCCTGTGGACGACCTCTACAGCCAATACCACACAGCGACAGACATTGAAATCCTCATATTCTACACCTCCCTTTCCCTTTAATAATCAATTGGCAAACCTGGTCCCTTCCATACATTTCTGTTGTCTTGATGGAGAGGAGAGTGGAACCTCGAAAGGCGATGAGACTGTTTGCTTAGATTGTCCGCATGATCAGGTTTTGAATCATTCTGTTTCCGCAATCACTATATGTCCCCATTCACCCTCTAAGGCACGTCTATTGCCGAGTAAGCCTCACCCATCTTCTTTTTCTCTTCTCTGTTCAAAATCTTTCGCTAGCTTCTGACGATCTCAAGTATTGCCCATCGAAAGTTTCTCTGCGAATGCACAGTCTGCCAACTTCGGACAAGAAGGCCAGCCCTGTCGACCCTAGGTCAAACTCCAAGAGACCTTACATTTGGAACTTGCTGAAACGAAACAAACGTCTGCGGCCCTCTCCTATCCTTTGTAGTGCCTCGACTCCTACCCAAAGGTGGACAGCCCCGGCATCACCATTGCAATCCACCTTCGTCCCCACTCCTCCTTTATGGACAATACTTCCTGCGGACACTCAGGACTTGCAGCTCGTCCCCGTAATTCCTAACGGAAATGAAACAGTAGACGATATGGACTTTCTACCCGATCCAAAGCTCTCTCGTCGGAAGAGCATATACAAGCTTGCCCGTACATTAGGTGTCACTCTGCATGATTTCGAACCTCGTACCAGTCCCTATGTGACGAGTTATTCGAAGTCAGATGTTAAGTCAAAGGGGATGAGCCTTGCGCTCAACACTACATTTACTGGTTTACCATCGGTCCTACGACCTTCATGCACCCAACCGAAGTCACGGTCGAGAATATCCCTTTCAACACTGGACACCGATAATCTCTACTGCTTGAATCTGGCGGAGGATCTTTCTGATAACTGGGACGACGTCTATCCAGGCTCCCGCGCGAGCATCCACTCGCCCTTTTCCGCCAACTCACCTATTATATTCAATCCTCCTACACCTGTCACTACGCAACCGCCTCGGCCACTTCCTCCAAATAATATCATGACACTCGAGGAAGTGACACTTTCATCACCCCCGCATCCACATGTCCACACGACCCTGAATCGATCTCGTTCTATGACACTCGCTCCATTGAGATCCAAAATCGGCCGGCTGGTAGCAGCTGCTCACGCCGCTGAGTCAACTTCAGATAACCCGCCCTCATCCACAAAAGCAAACTGCTTCTCGCCAACATCTGAGGAAATATCCAAAGCACGAGACTTTATCATCACCCACCCGGAGTATAAGGACGAGTATGGGACTTGGTCTGGTCAGTGGAATCAGGACATTGTGCACGATGTCATCGAAGTCCCTTGAACTCTGAAGTGATCCCTAATGTATATTTTGAGCTCGACGAGAAATATGAACTTGCTCGCCATCTCGTTTCTTATAGCAAAGTTCAAAATACCCATTCAATATCTAATAGGTCAATTGATCTCCCTACAGATCACCAGTTTCTTCTTCACACCGTTCATCAACCATAAGTGTGAAAGTCAGCATTACGCTCTTACATTCATTTCATAATTTACCCGGCCGCGGGTCATCGACTTCGTTATGCATTAACAATACTCTCGTGTATTATACTAACTTGCGCTAAATATAACGTTTCCCCGAATGTATGCGCGATAAGGTGGACTAGTTTTGGACATCACCAGTCGGTTTCGTATTGTGGCATCCCTGAACAAATGGGTTGTGAGGGTTGGGGCTTCTGTATTGGCCTGCATGGCGATGAAGGTTATCCGTGTCAGATTGACCGAAGCTACCGGAATTGCGCCGTCTTTCGAAATTGCCACTCTTCGCTTCCTCATCTGGATGTCTAGTATTGTGCTCGAGGGCAGTGCCACTGCTGGTAACTGATTCCGATTGACGTTCGGCAGAGGTAGAAGAGGTTCGCTGGCAAGAATTCATAGCCTCGGAAGGATGGTTTGGAGATATCTGAGTTGCATCTCCGGATATTAACGCTGCTTTCCTTCCGGCATCGCCAGATCCTTTGTTTTGCTCGTAATAGGGAGCATTGGCCCCGTTCGACGACGCTTGCTGACTTCCTTTATTGATTTGCTCAGGCGCGACATCCACATCAGCTACGGCGTCATCGCGATGGTGACGAATACTTGTGGCACTTGCCTGATCCTGCCTGGGATGATTTATTCAGAATGATATCTTCAGAAGTTTAGAAACGCTCTACCTTCCAGGAGATACACCTTCTGTGGCTATATTGGCATTCTTGCCTTTTTCCACATAGGGGCCTGCGCTAGAAACCCCCGCCGACACGCCTTTGAGCGCAGCCATGCCTTGCTGGGTCTCTAGTCTCCCCTTTCGAATGATATCTTCATCATCTGCTCGTTGTTTACGCGACATATCAAATGTAGTCAACATGTTTCCTCGGACATCTTCGCCAATTCCTGGTAAGATGAGATCAGCATGGGTATGAAGAAAAAACAAAGCAGGATAATCTTGCCGTGAACTACATGGTACGCTCCTCTTGTGATGAAACGTCAGGTGGAACTAACTGAAAGTGGATGTGGAGATTGGAATTTACTTGATTTTATTCATGGTAGATCCTGTGTTAGTTCCTTCACCTGAACCCTGCTTAGGTCCTTGAACAGAAGACATTGTCAAATTGGTTGAAGAGCTACGTTACATCTTATGTAGGAAATACGAGGACAATGAGGTCATTGCTTACGCTGGAATGACGTATGGATGCCAAAATAACGAATCAGATAAGATAAGATTAATCAACGTTGAAACCAAATAGACAACGCTCACTTGAACTTTTGAACTCAATTGAGTTAAGTATGATGTTGTCGCCATTTAATTTGCCAGAAGGCATTGTCCTCCTAATCACAGATGAATTATCTTCTCCGGCTGATTTTCTTCTTCATCGGCTGCTGTCATCCCACTTCAAGGACTTGAAAAGTGCGAAAAGCATTATTCTTTCAGTTTCTGAAGGAGTCGAGCGCTGGAAAGCTATTGCTGCTAAATCTGTAAGCTTTAATGTGGCTTCTTGTACAAGGTTGATTTTATTTTTGTTGCAGAATGTTAACACAACGCAGTACATAAACTCAGGTGCCCTTACATTTATCGACGTTATGTCTCATGTGCGATCTTCGCTTGATTCCGGTCAACCAAGTCTGCGCCCGTTATACGACATAATTACTTCCAAATTGAATGCGGCTGGGGAGTCTTTCTTGATCGTCCTTGACGACATCGTCTCTTTATTGTGGATTGGATTTCCTATCCTTGACATCAGCCGGTTTATCCGATCACTGCGTGCTTTATCTCAGCAGGTTCGATTTCTTTGAAATGATTCTACGTATCAATGCCGATCTCTACCAGACGCGCAGTAGTCTGATCATTCGACACCACAACGTAACACCCGAAGAACCGGATGACATCTTCCGATACATGTTACATCTTTGCACGTATCATTTAGAGGTTCGTCCATTGTCCAGCGGCAGAAGTGGATCGGTTAGCGGAGAGGTATATTATCCTTTTCATAACCTGAGGCCGCGTGTTTATACACCTCCATAGATTGCACTTCACCCGGGGATGAGTACGTCAGCAGCTGGTGTTAAATTGATACCGCGCTCCTCCGCCATCCAGTATAGACTTACAGACACTGGTGCCAATTTCTTCGATCGTGGTACAGGCGGTGGCATCCTGTAGAAATGACTTCAAAATGCCACACGATGTCTCCATGTCCATCGGGGGGGTCAAGGATATTTGTCGGAGCACGTGGGCTGGCACGGTGTTTACGCGTCTTTTCTCGGGCGCTTAATCTCCCCAATTTTCTCATGTAGATCGGAACCTAGATCTATCAAAAACAGTTGGGCACGCTCGGGGCTTCATTCTTGCTTTTTCCCCCCATCATGCGTCGTCGGTTCAGCTCTCTGGTTAAGCTTTCAACGTCTTCTTCTACCGAAAACGAGTTCGCTGTTGCCTCTCCTGTCATATTTGAGGATAATAAGACCCCTACCGCCAATTTTCCCCTCATATTTGAGGATAATAAGACCCCTACCGCCCTTGATGATGATGAGGCTTTGCCTGCACCATTGCTCCAGATCAAACGTGTCGATTATTATTATAGTCGATGGTCGAAGAGTTGGAAATATCGTGTAAGGATTTACGATGATAATTGGATTCCATGCATTGTTTATTTCAAGCCTGCGTTAGAACATGAGCTCTAAGGTCACCGTCGAAGCCGTTCCTTCGTTGCAGTCCGGGGACAACGATCCATGGAAAGACTATGGTCTCGTGTAAGCAGTGATGTGCCTGGTTGATTATATATGTCAATTGCGTCTCCCTTCAGGCTGGTCCGTAAAGTCCCCAAGATAGAAAATCAAGAGCCTATTTTCAAGATTATCGTCAGGAGTGGTTACATCCTGAAGGCCTGCCGAGATGTCGTTCAGACGTGGCCTGGAATATCTTGGAACGCAGAACCCCTCGAGGTATATTACAATCATCTCTGTTGCTAACACCACACTAATGCAGTAAGGTTGATCCTGAGATGTTCATCACCTTCTTTGACAAATTTACCGAGTACCGCGATGGCCTAGTGTCCAAGAACTCGAAGGCTGAACGCGATATCCATATGATATCCTCCATCAATCTGCTTCTATCTGCAATTTCCACGGACTATCGCACAACACTTTCAGCAATTGCTCGCCTCACCTCTCATGGAGAGATCACGTTCGAGCTCTTGTATCTACTGCTGGTCCCTCGTACTCTTTTCGTTGCTACTTGCGCAATCACGGGGAATATCCGCTTGTTCAAGCTAGTGTCTGCCGTGCGTGCCACCATCGATGGAACGATAGGGTACCAACTACAATGTGTGAGCTACGATATCGTCGATAGATTGAACAAAACTGCGGGTATTGGCAAGGTCCTGACTACGATCTTTCTTGCGCCGTTCAAGGGCACTACAAAGATTCAAAGCCTAGACGTGTACCCTTTGAAGTACCATCCCGACCCGGAGAAGCTACGCGTAGCTCTACTGAAACGTGGTAAGAAGTGGGCTGGACTTAATGGAGTCCACCATATGCAGTACAGTGGCATTGCTGCATTCAAACGCGGTCCAGGAGTCACAAAACACAGCGTGAGTTTATACCATGATAAGATATGCAACACTTGATACGTATGTCTATTGCACACAGGTTGATGGTCGAATCATGATTGACAGAGGTAGTCTCATCACTTTGAGGGCGAATGCATGGGTTGCTGAATGTTTCGTTCCACAGCTACTTTCCGCCGAATGAATCCCGACTATCAGTTCCCTCAGGAGTACATCGTTCATACAGCGGCTTTTCAGCCATTCATCCCATCCATGTCTGCCGATCCTCTATCCAGAGATGAGTGGTCTCTGACGCCTGATGCCACCGTCCCACTGTACCCTTCACCAATACAGTATGTTAGCCCACCTCTCTGGAACTCAAATGGCAATGGTGTGTGATTCATCGTCTTGGTCTGAACTTGCAAGAGCGCTTACCAATACAGGTACTTTGGTGCAATCCACCTCTGTTAATCGAGACTCGTCCGACAATGAACTTACTGACGAAGACCTGATTCTATCATCGACGGTCGTGCATGGGTTCAGTCTTTCTGATAAATTGTGGCGTGCGTGATTGTTTTATCTTTGTCTCTTCGTCGCTGATGAAGTTTTGGGTCTTAGTCGAATTCGACGTGGAAGAAGTCCGATCCGTGGAGTGGAACGAAGACGCATTTGCCAACCTCGTACTTCCATCGGATCGCAAAGATCTATTGCGCTCGCTTGTCGAGGCCCATCATCGCGAACTTGGATTTGATGATTTCATCAAAGGCAAGGGTCATGGTCTTGTCATCAACCTCTTCGGGCCTCCTGGAGTCGGTAGGTTCAAATCACCTTCAAAGTTACTGTAAAATTCTTGCTCATGTGAGTTCCCAGGGAAGACATTCTCGGCCGAAGCCACCAGCGAGCATGTTAAGCGACCGCTCTACATCGTTGGTGGAGGCGACCTTGGCACTAGGGCTGGGGACATGGATCTCATACTTGAACGGATCTTCGATGTCGCGACAGCTTGGAAAGCCATCGTGTTGATAGATGAGGTATGGATATATCTCGTTGAATTGGGCCTCGTACTCAGGCAGTCTCCAGGCCGATGTCTTCCTCGAACAACGCTCGCTTCACAACCTAGAGCGCAATGCCATGGTCGCAGTCTTGTAAGTGCAAACCTTATGTTGTTAGTAGAGCCATCACTCTGATACAAGTTTCTAAGCCTCCGCCACGTCGAATACTACCGCGGCATCCTTTTCCTAACGACCAACCGCGTCCAAGCCTTCGATGAAGCATTCCTCTCTCGCATTCACGTCGCTCTGCATTTCTACGAGCTCAGCCAGACGTCAAAGGAAAAAGTCTGGACTGCCTTCATCAGGAAACTCCGTGTCTCTCATTCGGTCACCCCAGAGCAGATTAAGGAGCTGGCTAAGCGTAATATCAATGGCAGACAGATTAAAAATGCTGTTCGGACGGCGCAGTCACTTGCCGTTGGCCGCGGAGAGACAATCGAATATCGGCATTTCGTGGAGACGCTGGATGCAATGGATGAGTTTACGAGGGAGTTTGAGGTTCTTACTAGGAAGTAAATGTGTTATGAAAATGTGTATCAGTTGTACATCAATTGTACCCGTAGACTGTGAATTATCAACGTTTGATGTGCGCAGTCAGCTTATCCCTCGAGTATTCATAAATTTATCTTGAATGACTCAGCGCCGAGTAGTAGCAATGAAGGACAACTGATGGAACTCAGGCTCTTTACCGAGATGAGTTCTGGTAGATCAGCGTTAATCTTCCATATGACCAACATCAGAGATTTCGCCCATTCGAACCAATTTCTAGCCTAAGCCTAGGCCTAAGCATCGGTGCATCAGGTCGACGTATTCCTTACCATGCTTTCGATGCCGTATCGGATAGACGTGCAACTTACATTAGAATCGAAGGGATTGGAGCCCTCAGATATAATCTCACTTATGAAAATTTTCAACGAGCCTTAAGGACAGCAATTCACACGCTGCACTCAGCTATAACTTCCGAACCTACAAAGAAAATAAATAATCCCGACAACATGTGAAGCGCACTGCATAAAAAACATGATGCCGTTCGGCTCATAGTAACATATCATAACGACTATAACATGACGATGCGGTGATGATAAAGCAGACTGTACAGTAAATCCACCCATCTTTTGAACCACAAAAGCGCTAAACATATCATTAGAGCTTGTTGACGGCAGCGGCAGAGATGTTTTGGCCGGAAGCCTTGACACGCTTGCGGAGCTTGGCAGTGGACTTGTTGCCACGGATACCTCCACCCCATTGACGACGCTGCTCTTCATACTTGTCAGAACTAAAGGACATAACATCATCAGCAAGTGCATAACAGACGAGTAACAAGTCAACGTACAAGTTGGCCTTGGCAGCTGAAACGAGAGTTGCAAGTTCGCGCTGGTCCTCGCTCTTGACTTCTTGGAGAGCGACAACGGCAGCAGTCTTCTTGTGGACGACGGTACCGAGACGAGCCTTGCCCTTGACGATCACGTAGGGGACGCCCATCTTGCGGCAAAGAGCAGGAAGGAAGACGACGAGCTCGATGGGATCAACATCATGGGCAATGACGACAAGGGAAGCCTTCTTGGCCTCAACGAGGGCAACAATGTGGTTGAGACCGTACTTGGCGAAGAGGGGCTTCTTGGTGTCCTAAAGCATATTCCGGTCAATACAAGGATAGAAAGAATGCCAAGATGCACTAACCTTGGCCTCCTTGTTCTCGGCAGCCGCAGTAGCAGCAGCCTCGAGACGAGCCTTCTTCTCCTCCTTGGACTCCGGACGGTACTTGTTCAGGAGCTTGAACAACTGAGTGGCAGTGTTCTTGTCCAAGGTGTGGGAAAATTGTGCGATTGCGGGGGGGACCTTGAGACGCTGGTTAAGAATAACCTTCTGGCGCTGGAGGCGGACATATTCGGGCCATTTGACGAAGCGGGTCAGGTCAGTGGTAGGGCGAATGTCCTGGCCTTTAAGGATTGTCAAGCAATACACGACGTCCGATAATAATTATTCGGACTCACCGATACCAAAGTTCTTGGGGGTGGATTCGAAGAGAGGGTTCTTCTTGGCCTTGGTGGCTTTGCTGGCACCGAAAGGCGCAGCAGCGGGCTTCTTTCCAGTTCCGGTTTTGGCCTTGGGCTGGTCATTGAGACGAAGTCAGCAATGAAACTAGTTGTACAGTTGACATTGCGCCTCGGAGCTCTAGCGTCGTACTACACATCAAGTGAGTACGACCCAGCAAAGTCCATCATGGCCTCAAGGCTTAGGACTGTTTGAAATATCGACAAAAGTCAATACCTCGGATTGCTGGGACAGTTCTAGGGTATTCATGAGTTCATGCGGACTCCGTCAAGGTAATCCAAACAGAAAACTTGCCATCCATCTCATATTGCGTCGTTTAAGAGACTTCGAACTGCCAGTGCTAGAGCTCGTCCTCGCGAGGGTTGAACGCTCACCATTTTGAAGTGTCTTGAGGGAATCGACGGAAGGTATGTGCTTGAGGAGACAACAGAACAGAATCAAAGGTTTCGCTTCTCTCTAAGTGATCGGCATTTGCCGTTTTTCTGATGGCTCTTCCGGCCGCACAAGACCCGTCATTTTCAGACCGCACTTTCGCATGTATATACTGTGTAACCTTCCCTGGACGCGTTCAGAGACAAGCCTGTAAGACTGTTAGCGTTTTTTTCTGGATCACCCGCCTTGTCCATGCGATGACGAAATGCGTGTTCGGCGACGATATGGGGGCATAGCTCAGTTGGGAGAGCAGCAGACTGAAGATTTCGGTATTTCTGAAGGTCCCGCGTTCAATCCGCGGTGCCCCCATCTGTTTGGGGTTTGTCTTGCTTTTGCCTGCTGCTCCGAACCGCAAGCGCTATTAGTTAGTTATGAAACAAAGTAACAGCTTCCCACGCCATTTCCAACTCTCGTTCTCCGCACGATTTGTTCAATACTCTTCAAGAGAGAAGGTCTGGAGGACAGCAAACTCACACACTCTCTGAATGCTTGTTGGAGTTGTTTATAATAAGATTTCGAGCTTTGGAATTCTATTAAATCATCTCGGCGGACACGAAAACAAGATTAAACGGCTCGCAAGAGACTTTCATTGCAGATTCGTCACTGTCCACCCAAAATAAGGACATATGGCCAATTTGGGAAGGTCTAACAGCACGACAATGGTATTGTGGCCAGTCAACATTGTTACTACTGTCCTCCCTAGCTGAGACGATACGGCCACTCCCTGGTATAAATGCCCAGCATTCTCTGAATGTAAGTCCCCATACTATCCTCATCCTCTCCTCCGAGTGAACTCTTAGCATACATCCTTGGCTGTTCAACTCTGCACAATCGTGACGTAGGTTTTTAGATATCGTTATACACAGCACCGACTAATGAAGACGATAAGTCGATAGAATGAGTTCCTTGTCGATTATTCCCCCTCCGTCACCACGTCCAGTGGCAACACAACAAACGGACGCCTCTCCCATTTCCGATATCCCTGTCGACATCCTCTTAGCAATATTTGAATCCCTTGTGTTTGCTTGGGACGCTGTACAAATGATGCCCATCCTCCTCTCCAGAGTTTGCACGCGCTGGCGCGATTGCGTGCTGAACTTCCCAACCCTCTGGTCAACCATCCGCACGCACGAAGTTCTCGACCTCAGGATGGTCTTTTTCGACCACGAAATTCAACGCGTCAAGACATTTCTCATGCGGTCTAAAGATTGTTCGCTTACAATTGATATCGCTGTATATTCTTTTCTACGCCATGAAGGAGTGGACAATGTGTACGCGAATAGTCTTCCCGACTTTCATGCCAGGCTCCAGGAGTTGTCTCAGGCGCTCAGCAAACATGCACATAGGATCAAAAGCTTAACATTGGTAGTCGACGAATACCAATCTACTACCAGTATCTTAAGCTGCTTAAAGGACATGGCTATGCCCATACTGGCCCACTGGTCCGTACTGAACGTGTATGATGAGGGCTGGAGTCTTGACGACGAGGATCTTGAGGACGAGGAAGTCGACGCGCATCCGGTTCTACTCCATCCGAAGGAGACGTCGAAAGAACAGTCGACATCTTTGTGCCCTAACCTGCGAGCTGTTTCACTGCACGCCGTCCCACACCATTGGGCTCGCTTCTCTCCAAACAATCTGGTCATGTTAGAAATTAAGATGATTGCTGACAAATGGCGCCCCTCTGCTCCCGCCCTTGCGTGTATTCTCAGGACCAATGCACACTCCCTCGAGAGACTTATGCTCTCGGTGGTGCTTCCCAATACTACTTACGACGGCGAAATGATTGCTCTACCAAACCTCGAGTTGATCGAGCTTGGTTTCACCCAGACCTCCGAGGCCATATCATTCATCAATGCCATCGATGTCCCGAATCTTCGAGTTCTTATGCTATGCGACAGCCGGCGGGAATATCTCCACCCTATCGACCGTTGGAACGACCCTGCCTTCGACGCAGGTATCACTGACCTCTTCGCCGTCATCGTCAGTCGTTTCCCCCTCGGCCAACTCACCGACATGACATTGCGTCACATTGCCCTGTGCCCCCTACCTTCTCCATCCGCTCAACTCCTAACTAACCATATGGACATCGCAATCGATTTCTTCTGCTGTCTCGAGAACCTGAATTTCCTCGCGATATCCGGCTCCGACCTCGTCACTCTCGATGCACTGAATCGCGTTCAAATACGCGTTGAGGCTCAACCACCAAAGTTCCCTGTTCCAAAGTTGTCATTCTTGCAGATCACGGATACGAGGTATAAGATCTTACAACATTTCCTATGGCAGAGGTTGGGCGATCCGGATATGTACAAACCCTTTGATTCGCTGGTCATTACTATGCCAAGTAACTGGTATCAGCTGTCGGAGTGGGACACGATGAATACGAAGAGGCTTGCGCAGGAGGTGTTTCCGCTTGTTTCGCGGCTCAGTGATGACGAAGAGCAACAGCTAGCTGAGACGTGATTAGGCTGTCTGATTTTTTGTTCCTCATTAAGCACATGAACACGCATTTCTATGTGTCCATGTAATCATGCTTTCTGTTGCAATATGATATCTATGGCTTGACTTCTTCAATGCCCCAGGATTTTATGGGCATAGGGTGGTATCCGACTCACGGACTTAAGGGGTACTTACTACCTGGGACGCGTTCTTGAACATTTCGACTTCTCAGGCAGACCTAGGACGACTTAGATGCAGCAAGGCAAAATTACGTGGTCCGCAGGCGATTGAATCACCTGAGGACCACGTATCTTTCCCTTGTTGACTCGTTCGTAAGTTGAACAAGCATTCAGTTCCATACTAACAAATTGATGTTACATCTTACGTTGTATCAAGTTTGAGAGGTAGTCCACTACCTCATCAGCCGTAGGACGATCTGAAGGTTTGGTAGTCCAACAGGCCAGCGCCAAAGACCAGATATGGTTTGGTATCCGTGTATCCCAAACGGGAGGAACACCTCTCACGATTTGAATCATTGCTTGATAGTCGGTTAACTTCCAATATGGAAATCTACTAGTGTAGATCTATTCAATTTCTCGTGTCAGAAAACCCAGTATAACGACTAGAGTCATTCAGCTCACCTCGTACAGGACCATTCCGAATGAAAAAATGTCACTCGGAAAAGTCGGTCGTCCTGAACTGCCTGCTTCTGGGCTTAATCGCTCCGGAGCCATGTAGCGATCAGTTCCAGCGTTGAAACCTGCTCTCAGCATCGTTACAAGATAAACAAGGACGAACTTCATATCGTACCACATCGCGTGGCAGGAAGCTCATCGTGTCCGTCGCGGCCGATTTCATAGCCGTCGTAGACGGCGAGCCCAAAATCTGAGATGACCGGAATGTGATCATCGTTAATAAGGATGTTTTCCTGGCAAAAGTCAATACGTGAATGGTAACGGGTATACCGCTAGCCTACTCCTTTGATATCCGAGTGTATGATTCCACAAAGTTTGAGGTGGCTGAGTCCACACGCAATGCCCTTAGCCTTTACACACCACGGATTCAGACATCATATAATCATGATCTGATGCGAATCGTACCATCTTTAACCTGTTTGCAGTAGGATTTTTTGTCAGAAATGCAGGTAAATCTCCATTCCCTAGGTATGGAGTCATTATCGCAAATCCAGTTGCATTGTCAATGGCACCGAGGAATGAGATAATATTCGGGTGGCGCAGTGAACTGATGAACATGACCTCTCTGATGAATGTCTGTGTGGACAACTGTGTGAGATATTGGCAGCCTCCTTCTTTGAGGTACTATACTAACCGTTCTAGCGTGAGATTTCGAATGAGAGAACTTTTTGACTGCGA